>JAJQKJ010002433.1:0-81759 GCA_029574335.1 Rana kukunoris
CCCCCCCCCCAGCCCCTCCCCCCCCCCCCCCCCCCCCCCCCCCCCCCCCCCCCCCAACACACACTTATCTCTTCTCCCTCCATAATCCCCTGCACATCTGCCCGCCCCCCCCCCCCCCCCCCCCCGCCCCCCACACACCACACCAATTCCCACTCTGTACCTCCCTGCACATATGTTTCCCCCCACACATCTGTCCCCCCCCCCCACACCAGTTCCCACTCTGTACCCCCTGCACATCTGCCCCCCTCCACCCCACACCAGTTCCCACTCTGTACCCCCTGCACATCTGCCCCCCTCCCCTCCCCCACACCAGTTCCTACTCTGAACCCTCCCCAAGTTCACACTCTGTACCTCCCCACACACCTGCCTGTCCCCCACACCAGTTCCCACTCTGTCCCCCCCACACATCTGCCCCCCCCCCCCCACACACACACACACATCTGCCCCCCCCACACACCAGTTCCCACCTCTGTCCCCCAACACATCTGCCCCCCCACACCAGTTCTCACTCTGTCCCACACACACACCCACACACACAGTTCCCACACACACACACACATATATAATATATATATATATATTTATATATATATATATTATATATATATATATCTGTCCCCCAACGCACATATTGATCTGTCCCCTCCCCCACACACATATAGATCTGTTCCCCCCCCACACACACACATATAGATCTGCCCCCCCCACACACACACATATAGACTCCCCCCCACCCCCACACACACACATATAGATCTGTCCCCCCCCACACACACACATATAGATCTGTTCCTCCACACACATATAGATCTTTCCCACCCACACACATATAGATCTGTCCCCCCCACGCACATATAGATCTGCCCCCCCACACACACATATAGATCTGTTCCCCCCCACACACACATATAGATCTGTTCCCCCCCACACATATAGATCTTTCCCACCCACACACATATAGATCTGTCCCCCTCCCACGCACATATAGATCTGCCCCCCCCCCACACACATATAGATCTGTTCCCCCACACCACACATATAGATCTGTTCCCCCCACAAACATATAGATCTTTCCCACCCTCACACATATAGATCTGTCCCCCCCACACACACACACACATATAGATCTGCCCCCCCCACACACACATAGATCTGTCCCCCCCCCACGCACATATATATCTGTCCCCCCCCACACACACACACATATAGATCTGCCCCCCACCCCCACACACACACATAGATCTGTCCCCCCCACACACATATAGATCTGTCCCCCACACACACATATAGATCTGTCCCCCCCACACACATATAGATCTGTCCCCCCTCACGCACATATAGATCTGTCCCCCCACACACATATAGATCTGTCCCCCCCCCCACACACACATATAGATCTTTCCCCCCCACACAAATAGATCTGTTCCCCCCACACACACATATAGATCTGCCCCCCCCCCCACACACACACACATATAGATCTCCCCCCACACACATATAGATCTGCCCCCCCACACACCTATAGATCTGCCCCCCCACACATATAGATCTGCCCCCCCCACACACATATAGATCTGCCCCCACACACATATAGATCTGCCCCCCCACACACACATATAGATCTGTTCCCCCCCCCCACACCACATATAGATCTGCCCCCCCCCCCCACCCCCACCATAAACTAGTTGCCCCCCCCTGTACACAGTGCAATGCACTATAAACGTGATAGCAGAGTAAATTTTTTTTTTCTTGTGACAGGGACAGGTGCAGCACTGAGTGTGTGTGTGCTTCCATGAAGTTACCTGAGCCAGCGGCGGTGAAGCTTTACTGAAGTTGAGCGGCGCTGCTGCCCATCTGCCTACTCTGAGTCTTCTCACATGGGGGGGGGGGGGTGGGTTGGAGATTGCGGCGGCGGCAAGCTTCAGTCATCATCTCACCCTCCCTGGCCGGTTCCACCATCTTATCATGCAGCACTTCCGGTCGGCTGCTCTTCCTTCTCATCCCGGCTCTCTCTATCCCCTCATCCTCTCACTGCCGCTTCTACAGGACAGGCACTGCAGGCTGTCTGTCTCCACAGGCGCAACCACCCCCTATCCTTAATATTAATTAAACGAATCCCCAGCGAGTGGCTGGGGATGCAGATTTTGCCGCTCCCCCTACCCTGGCACTCTAGGCAGCCGCCTGACTTGCCTATGCCTAGCGCCGGCCCTGGCTTGGATCAAGGATGTTGAGCTGATGGAAAAAATGACAGCCAGATTGCAGGATAGACTGGAAATGCATGACACAACTTGGGAGGAGTGGCACCGTCATGAGGATCTGCCCTGAGCTATTGACTGAGCCTCTTCCCCACCCTTCCCCTACCTCAGGCATGTCCAAAGTCCGGCCCGCGGGCCAATCGCGGCCCGCGGGCCGGTTTTGGGCGGCCCGCCTGGTTCTCAGGTGTGCCGCGCTATCAGGGGAGATAAGAGCTGTCAGATGAGCCCGATCTCCTGATCCCCATCGGCACTGTAAGAAGCTTCATCAGCCTCAAAAGTAAAAGTAAATGCAGGGGATTGTGCTGTGCTCTCTGCTTCCCCCTAGAGTGCAGTACCCGACTGAACAAGGAAACTGAAAGGTACTGTGCTAGAAACCCAGATTTGTTTTAAAAGGGCTTCATACATGTGAGTGTCTGTGTGCCTGTATGTTTGTGTGTGTCTGTATATGTGTGTGTGTGTGTGCCTGTGTGTGTGTGTCTGTATGCGTGCCTGTGTGTGTGTGTGCCTGTATGAGTGTGTGTGTGCCTGTATGAGTGTGTGTGTGCCTGTATGAGTGTGTGTGTGCCTGTATGTGTGTGAGTGTGTGCCTGTATGTGTCTATGTGTATGTGCCTGCCTGTATGTGTGTGTGCCTGCCTGTATGTGTGTGTGCCTGCCTGTATGTGTGTGTGCCTGCCTGTATGTGTGTGTGTGTGCCTGTATTTGTGTGTGTGTGTGCCTGTATGTGTGTGAGTGTGTGTGCCTGTATGTGTCTATGTGTATGTGCCTGCCTGTATGTGTGTGTGCCTGCCTGTATGAGTGTGTGTGTGCCTGTATGTGTGTGAGTGTGTGCCTGTATGTGTCTATGTGTATGTGCCTGCCTGTATGTGTGTGTGCCTGCCTGTATGTGTGTGTGCCTGCCTGTATGTGTGTGTGCCTGCCTGTATGTGTGTGTGCCTGCCTGTATGTGTGTGTGCCTGCCTGTATGTGTGTGTGCCTGTATGTATGTGTGTGCCTGTATGTGTAAGTGTGTGCCTGTATGTGTAAGTGTGTGTGTGTGTGTGTGTGTGTGTGCCTAATTCTTGTTGGACAGTGTATTAGTGATCCAACAAACACAATTTTAATGGTTCAAAGAATGTCGGGCAAAATGTTCGGCCCTCACGCATGTTCACTTTATCAAATCTGGCCCTCTTTGAAAAAAGTTTGGACACCCCTGCCCTACCTCATCGCTCCCTATTCCCCCTGAACCTGCAGCTCCCTCTCTCTGCTCTTTCTCCCTTTCCCTTCTGATTCCCTTCTTCTGCTCTCTCTTTGTTTTCCATGGTTTACCTTTATATGTGTTATGTTTCGGCCTCCGGCAGGCTGAGCTTGAGCTTTAGCGCTTACATGTGGAGCCTCCGAGCTCCCCCCTATTATCTGCCTCATAATTTTCTACACTGTGATGTACACTGTTTATGCTACTGCTTTGCTGGTGTTTTGTACTGTTTTCTTTGTGACACGGGGGTTACCCTGTGTCTAATAAAAATTGTTATTTAAAAAATAAAATAAAAGAATGTCATACACAATGTTGCATGACCGTTCAATTGCAATTGTCATTCAAAATGTAACAGTGCTGAAGGCTGAAAATTGGCCTGGGCAGGAAGCGGGTGAGAGTGCTTGGTATTGAAGTGGTTAAGCTGCAAAGACCGCAAAAGGGTATTTTCACATGCTGCGGTTGTGATCCAGAGATAGAGATATAATTTTGCCCCTGTACAAATCATTAGTAAGACCTCATCTGGAATATGCAGTCCAGTTTGGGCACCAGTTCTCAAAAGGATATCGGAGAACTGGAGAAAGTGAAGAGAAGGGCAACCAAACTGATAAGAGGCATGGAGGAGCTCAGCTATGAGGAAAGATTAGAAAAACTGAATTTATTCACTCTTGAGAAGAGGAGAATAAGGGGGCATATAATCAACATGTACAAATATATAAGAGGTCCATATAGTGAACTTGGTGTTGAGTTATTCACTTTAAGGTCAACACTGAGGACAAGGGGGCACTCTTTACGTCTGGAGGAAAAGAGATTTCACCTCCAAATACGGAAAGGTTTCTTCACAGTAAGAGCTGTGAAAATGTGGAACAGACTCCCTCCAGAGGTGGTTCTGGCCAGCTCAGTAGATTGCTTTAAGAAGGGCCTGGATTCTTTCCTAAATGCACATAATGGGCCAGATTCACGTAGTCCAGAGCATCTTTGCTCTGGAGTAACGCTTCTCATTTGCGTTGCGCTGCCGAAATTTTAGGAGCAAGTGCTGTCATTCATGAAGCACTTGGTCCTAAAGTTGCGGCAGCGCATCACAAATGAGCTGGCGGAATTCAAATGTAGCGGGTACGGGGCGTGTAGTATGCTAACTACGCGCGATCCCGCCGCCAACGTACTGCGCATGCGTCGAGTGTCAAAACATCCCCGTGCGCATGCTCCAAAATCTGTGAATGAACGTCAATGACGTCACATTCCCATTCATGACCGTTTTACGCAAGCGACGTTTTTTTTTTTTTTTCCCGACGCGATGACGACGCCTATACCTAACATAGGATACTCCAACCCCATGTAGGTATATCTATGCGCCGCGTATCCCGTCCGGAAACATCGTATCGTCATTGCGTCGCGCCGGATTTCGATCGTGAATTGCCGATTTCCGCTCATTAACATATTTTTTGAGCGTAAATCGGCGGGAACGCCCCCGGCGCCATTTTTAAGTTGAAGTAACGATGCGATGGCGAAACTCAGTTACGCTGCTCGCATCGGAACTTCAACCCGGCGTTTCTTGTTTTCTGGTTACAGAAAACAGAAACGCCGGCTCAAAGCCACAGTTAGGCTGGCGGATCACTCGATCCGCCAGCGTAACCTTTCCTGAATCTGGCCCAATATAACTGAGTACTAAGATTTGTAGGTAAAGTTGATCCGGGGTAAATCGATTGCCTTTCGGGGGATCAGGAAGGATATTTTTCCCCTCCTGTAGCGAATTGGTTCATGCTCCGCTGGGGTTTTTTGCCTTTCTCTGGATCAACTGTGGGTATGGAGTTGGGTGTATGGGATTGTACTGTGTTTTATTTTGTTTGTTTATTTTTTTATGGTTGAACTGGATGGACTTGTGTCTTTTTTCAACCTGACTAACTATGTAACTATGGGCCAGATTCATGAAAGGTTACGCTGGCGGATCGAGTGATCCGCCAGCGTAACAGTGGCTTTGAGCTGGCGTTTCTGTTTTCTGTAACCAGAAAACAAGAAACGCCGGGTTGAAGTTCCGATGCGATGAGCGTAACTGAGTTTCGCCATCGCATCTTTACTTCAATTTAAAAATGGCGCCGGGGGCGTTCCCGCCGATTTACGCTCAAAAAATATGTTAATGAGCGGAAATCGGCAATTCACGATCGAAATCCGGCGCGACGCAGTGACGTTACGACGTTTCCGGACGGGATACGCGGCGCATAGTTATACCTACATGGGGTTGGAGTATCCTATGTTAGGTATAGGCGTCGTCATCGCGTCGGAAAAAAAAAAAAAAACGTTGCTTGCGTAAAAACGGTCATGAATGGGAATGTGACGTCATTGACGTTCATTCACAGATTTTGGAGCATGCGCACGGGGATGTTTTGACACTCGACGCATGCGCAGTACGTCGGCGGCGGGATCGCGCGTAGTTAGCATACTACACGCCCCGTACCCGCGACATTTGAATTCCGCCGGCTCATTTGCGATGCGCTGCCGCAACTTTAGGAGCAAGTGCTTCGTGAATGACAGCACTTGCTCCTAAAAATTCGGCAGTGCAACGCAAATCAGAAGCGTTACTCCAGAGCAAAGATGCTCTGGAATACGTGAATCTGGCCCTATGTAACTATATGATGCTGTGCTTTGCGCCTGTGGCAAAAAGTTGCCCCTTTTGCGTTCAGCAATCAGTACCCCCACCGAATACAACCCACCCAAGCGTTTGGAAGTGCGTCACAAAAGCCCCACAACCAATTCATTTGGTTGCAGCAGTGGCAGCCCGCCCATAGGGGGCGCCGGGCGCCTCCCCCCCCTCCTGTAGGCAAAAAATAATAATTACAAATATATATATTTAATAAATAAATATAATTTTTTTTGTGGCCCCTTTAAGAAATAAACTTAAAAAAAAAAATCTTTAATGTATTCGGATTGAGTGCCGGCCACCATTACCCAATGAAGCGCCGTGTCACTGCAATCTAGACATGACGCTTCATTTGCAGGCTTTTATCTTTCCTGTGGGCGCATTGAAAAGCGCTGATATGCTTCCCGTGCCTCTCTATGGGCGCCGGGAGCATTACTACTGTGACTTCCGGCCATTCCGAAAATCGGAAGTGACGTCACGCGGCACGTTCTCTGAAGTTCACACTGCCCGAGGGGAACAGAGCTAGCGCTGGTAAGGTAAGCCAGCCATGTGAAGCCACAGAATTCAATTCAAAATGTATTTGATTTGATTGATCGCCCCATTAGGTCATCAGCCTGATGGATAGTGTTATCTGATCCTGTCCCCCCCCCCCCCTCCAGATTGATAGGTGCATGCAATCTACACCCATCCACCTCAGAGCCTTATTGTATGTATAACCTGCTGGGACTTGTAGTTCTCCAATCTCCATCTTCTCCATGAGCCCCAGGAGAAGATGGAGAACTACAAGTCCCAGCAGGTTATAATAAGGCTCTGAGGTGGATGGGTGTGAATTGCATGCACCTATCAATCCCCAGGGGGGGGGGGGGGGGGAGGATCAGATAACATCACACATGGGCAGTGGATCGCCCACTTAACCACTTCATTACTGGGCACTTAACCACTTAAGGACCGCCTACTGCACATATACGTCGGCAGAATGGCACGGCTGGGCACATCAATGTATATATACGTTGGTTTTAGTACCCAGCCGTGGGTCACGGGCGCGCGCCCGCGGCGCGCTCCCGTGACCACGTCCGAAGCTCCAGAACCGCGGGACTCGCGGACCCGATCGCCGCTGCAGTGTGGCGATCCGTCCCTGGAGCTGAAGAACGGGGAGAGCCGTCTGTAAACACGGCTTCCCCGTGCTTCACTGTGGCGGCAGCATCGATCGTGTCATCCCTGTTATAGGGGGACGCGATCGATGACGTCACACCTACAGCCACACCCCCCTACAGTTGTAAACACACACACAGGGAACACTCAAAGTCACAGCGCCCCCTGTGGTTAACTCCCAAACTGCAACTGTCATTTCCACAGTAAACAATGCAATTTAAATGCATTTTTTGCTGTGAAAATGACAATTGTCCCAAAAATGTGTCAAAATTGTTCGAAGTGTCCGCCAAATGTCGCAGTCACGAAAAAAATCGCTGATCGCTGCTATTAGTAGTAAAAAAAAAAGAAGAATTAACAAAAATGCAATAAAACTATCCCTTATTTTGTAAACGCTATAAATTTTGCGAAAACCAACCGATAAACGCTTATTGCAATTTTTTTACCAAAAATAGGTAGAAGAATACGTATCGGCCTAAACTGAGGAAAAAAATGTTTTTTTATATATTTTTGGGGGATATTTATTATAGCAAAAAGTAAAAAATATTGCATTTTTTTTTTTAATTGTCGCTCTATTTTTGTTTATAGCGCAAAAAATAAAAACCACAGAGGTGATCAAATACCACCAAAAGAAAGCTCTATTTGTGGGGAAAAAAGGACGCCAATTTTGTTTGGGAGCCACGTCGCACGACCGCGCAATTGTCAGTTAAAACAACGCAGTGCTGAATCGCAAAAAGGGGCAAGGTCCTTCACCTGCATTTTGGTCCGGATCTTAAGTGGTTAAACCCCCTTCGTGCCCAGACCAATATTCAGTTTTCAGCGCTGACGCATTTTGAATGACAATTGCGCGGTCATACAACACTGTACCCAAATTATATTTTTATCATTTTTTCCCCACAAATAGAGCTTTCTTTTGGTGGTATTTGATCATCTCTGCGATTTTTATTTTTTTTTGCGCTATAAACAGAAAAAAAACACAATATTTTTTACTTTTTGTTATAATAATATCCCAATTTTTTTTAAAAACAAAAAACTTTCCCTCAGTTTATGCCGATACGTATTCTTCTACATATTTTTGTTAAAAAAATAAGTGTTTATTGATTGGTTTGCACAAAAGTTATAGCACCTACAAAATAGGGGATAGATTTATGATTTATTTAAATTTTTTTACTAGTAATGGCGGAGATCTGCAATTTTTTTTTGTCAGGCCTGCGATATTGCGGCAGACATATCGGACACTTTTGACACAATTTTGAGACCATTCACATTTATACAGCGATCAGTGCTATAAAAATGCACTAATTACTGTATAAATGTGACTGGCAGGGAAGGGGTATTTATGTGGTGTTATCTGATCCTTCCCCCACCCACTCATAGGAGTTTGTGCTTTGGGCTCTGTATGTGTTAAATTTTAAATTACATAATAACAACATTGATTTTTGTGGTGTTTGGAGGTTTTAAATGGACTGGTTTTGCATTTTTGCAATCTGTTTTACTTACAATTAATCCTATATATTTTGATAGCATACTGTCTGGGGTCACTGTATACCAATCTTTTGGGAATCTGTCCACTTGTTTGCGAAATTGTCTTTCTGGTATGTTGATCCACACATGGCCTTGTGCAGCATCCCACTCAGGACATGTGTGAACTGCAAAAGTGTGCTTCATACTTCCCACCACAAGATGGGGATAGCACCACTCTGGGATATCTATCCCAGCTCAGGTTTATCTGTGGTCAGTTGTTCAGTTCAGGAAGTCAGTGTGCAGAAGGAAAGCACAAATGTGAAGGTGAGAGAGGTCTGTCCAGAGAAAGGACAGATTGGAACTGCTCAAATCAAAAGGTAAAAGCCATTAACAGGCAGCAAAGACCTTTTTGAGAATAAATGTGAAGGATTTCTTAGCCACCTTCAACCTCACCAAGGTCACTGGATTCAAAAGGGACCAGAAACAAGTAAGCATTATACTGAACCACAGCCTGAGTCCAGGATTACTAAAGCCTATTAATAGTGGATCAGCAGAATTTCTCTCTGTACCCAGAGACTGTATTTTAACTGGATGTTTTTACTGCAATCAAAACCAGTCACAGTAAAAGTTGTGAGTTGTATCCTACTTCTGTCTACCTCATTCTTCAACACTGCTACTACAACTGGTTGTACCACCATTAACGGTACTGGCGTCACAGCAAATACCATCAAAGGGCCCAACCGCCACAAGCACTCTAAACACCCCTGTCATCACAGGCACCGCAACCACCATCTTGGCTGGCATTTCCCTATCACAGAGCGTGCCCCGGAGGATTTCGTGCTGTCTTCCTCTTCACTGTGCGACCGGCCCAGGGAGGCTTTCTGCTAACCGTGAGTAAACCGATGAACTGTATTATTGCGGTCTCTCATCGGCCCACCGTGCACCTCACATGTTGCCCCTGTGGTTCTGGCACGTCACATAGAATTTTGGCGTCACAAACAGGATCTTAACCCCTGCGCCTTATCTAAAAGACTGTCGCATCAGAATAAGCCCCTTTGCTTTATTGAGAGACTATTTACTTATTGCATGCTGTGTGGGGCACAATAAACACAAACATCAAGTGACATCTAAAATTACAAAAGTGAAATAAGCAAAGAAAGTTTTTGTGTTTATTGCGCTGCACTTTTTGTTATTGAAGTTACTTTGGGACGTTTTATTTGAATTGATCCTTCAGTGCTGGCTTGCATTATTGTAATTTGTTTAATTTGTTTATTGTGTATGATTATTTTTCCAGCGATGAATTCTTTCCTTTTTTAGTTATGCTGTGTGGGGCCACAGAACTGTTTAAACTGTTTGCATGGAAGCGTTATCCCAGTTCTCAGCATAAAAATCGCAGCATCCAAAGTGAGAAAATCGGACGTTTGCGTGTCAACAAAATTGCTTGCTGTATTTGAATTGACTGTTTCCATTCACTTAAAATAGCTGCCGGAGACCTTCTTGTTCAAAAATTTCTGCGCCATCACTGTGGATAAGTTAGTGACACCCCCTGAAGAGCGGAAAGTTTGGTGCCACCCATTTATGCAAAATTGTCCGGCCAGCCCGCCTTTCCGTTGCTGTGTCAATCCTGGGAGGAGAGTGTAACAAACGCTTGCCCCAGAAGTCGCGAGACTTCGCATGCGAGCAAAAGAAGAGAAAATAATCTCCTTGCTTGCCGTCCGAGTAGTAATAGCAACCCGTCAGTTGCCTCTACTAACTATAAGGAGCACTGATAGCTGGAACTCGGCCAGAGACCCAAAATCAACATTGCTGCAGCATTGTATTCAGCAACACCGCACGAAAAAGTGTCTAAAACGCATTTGACTTACCTAACTAGAATTTGCCTGCTAACCCCTGTTACCATGTGTGTGCAGGAAGATGACGTGCAGCCTGACCTCGGCTTCGGACTCCCACCAGTCCCTGCATCAGCCGCAGTCAGTCCCAGTGCAATACCAACTGCTGCAGCACCAAGCTTAATGCCTTTAACCATGCCTTATTATTTTGGGGCATTAACCCCTGGTTCCCACGATATTCTGGAGAAATTCATACCTTAAGGGACTTTAAAGAAAAAAATCTTGCTGTGTTCAACAGATTATACCCTGTATCCTCAGAGCAACAGATGGAGATTCTTCTTGCGCAATTGGAAGGAGCTGCGCTCAGAGATCATGGAGCAGATTTTTGAACGTCTCAAATACACTACCTTCGAACCCATCTGAACGTGTCAGAGGTCTTTAAGATGAGGTTCTTCAGTAAGAGACAGCAATCTCTCCCTCCCCCCAGTTAGTCACTCAGAGACTTTGTTTCAACATTATCTTTGCAGGAAGCCCTTAGAGCTGTTGTCCAAGTAGACCCCCGTGAGGCAGAGAATGAGGACAAAACCCTGAAAGAACAATTTATTGAAGGCGTCAATATATACAATCTAACTGAGAGCCAACTAAGAATGTTCTGTCCACACACCGCCCAACATCCAAGAACTACTTTCTTAGATTTCCCCAAACCAGAACTAGCTATCAGCATATAAATCTGGGAAAGAGCCCACCATCCACAGAACCTGTTAGATCTGTCCCACAAGTGCCTGTATCACAGCTGGTTACCCCGGTAAAGTCTTTACCCCCCCCTATAGTCAGTAAAACCACAACCCAAGCTCCCCCCAGTTCCTGACGCAGTTGCTGCCTTGACAGAGCATCCCAGTCCATTTCCTGACTAAAAGTCTGGAGAAAGTCCACCAAAAATTGGAACAATGGGAGAAACCATTAAATGCTAGAGGATGAGAAACCTGTGTCCAGAAGACTCTTCCCCTCTAAGTATAGAGAGACTTGTTCCAGAGATTCTGGTGGATGCCCCCCCTTACCGCACTAGTACCCCTAAGCGGCCTATCTGCACGTACTGTCACAAACCAGGCCACACAGAAGCAACCTGCTGGCAGTTAAACGGGAAACCCCCGAGGCCAAGGACCACCCCTCGGGAGGTAAACCAATAGGTCCAGAAGATCCCCACTGGATGCCAAGATATGTTGGATTCCATCCTGAAGTGGCGCTTCAAATAAATGGAGTTCCTTTTGTTGCCCTAGTTGACACCGGATCCCAAGTCACCACCATCCAACAAGCAGCCTTTGAAAAATACTGGGATCAAAATCAGCTTACCCAGCCTCCAGAATCCTGGCTGAGTCTCATAGCCAGTAATGGCAAACCCATACCAGTCAATGGTTATTGGGGAACCTACCATTCTTGAAGTAGGAGGAACTACACTACCTCGACAAGACCTTATTGTGGTACGAGTCAGAGACAGTAACATATTGGAATTACCAATGGAGCCTATGTAAGTACCTACATCCAGCGTATTTAATTATCAATCTTTTAACCTTTTTTCCTATTTCATACTCCTATTAATCTGGTACCCCATTCCCGTTATACCAATCACAAACATTCATGGGACTCCACCTATGTAATTAACCAATACTGGGACAGGCACTCATTACTGATACTCAGTGTTTAACACCTATTTCCAATTAACACTCACATTCACCCATCTCATAATACACTTGTCTTCACCTGCTTTAGTAATACACATACACACACACACACACATATATATATATATATTTTCATTTCTTCCTTTCTTGCCCATTAACCTTCACCCAACACACTAGCACCTTTTTTTTTCCCTTTCATCAATCCTTTTTCAATCCCTTCACTCACTTTCCACACACATCCAACACACACCCTCTCTCACATTCACCACTCTGATACCAGTACGAGGTCCAACCCACCTATACTATCCTTGGTGAGGTATAATCCTTTCTATATCAGTACTACACACCAATATTGTGTTATTTTCAAAGGGGGTTGCTTTGGGCCCTCAACAGTGACAGGGCCCTGGACAGCTGCCCCTGTTTGCCCTATGGTAGAGACGGCCCTGCTTTTCATATATCCCCACGCTGATGATCCCACCAGATCACCAGATGTGGGTGAGGCTGTAGTCCAATACATGTTACTTACGCTGTTGCAATTATCCAAGGACTTACATTAACCTTCCCCACACTTATTTAAATATTTAACCATTACAGATTCCATTCGGTCCTCTCTCTCCCCCCCAAAGGTCTACATCTGTGACTCCTTGTATAGCCTTTTCATTTGGCTGTTTCCCGCCTGGTGGAATGGGAGGTTTGTCCGTGAGGGTATATGGATCATTTTACACTCCCTAGCAATGATCTCTGGTTTGCTGCCATTCCAATAAATCCTCAAGTGGTAAATATAATTTCAACATTATCCCTCTTTTTTTTTTTTTTTTTTTTTTAGAGGGTTAGAACCTCACTAATATATATTTTTTAACATGTTTCATTAGAGTACAATTCCCCTGAAGAAGACCGTGACAATAATTGGTCGAAACGCATCGGGGTACTCATGTGGAAACCTATTGAACTATGATCCATCATGTATTGTATTGTTACCGATTGTTTGCCACTGTTGATACTTTTCTTCCATTTATGTCAAACCAGAGTGTACTATGTTTACTATTTTTTGAAATGTTCTTACCATGTTGTATTGTTGCTGTATTGTACAAACCAAGTAAAGATTTTATCATAATAATTTAAATACTATTCATATTGTGTACATCATGCCGCCCTACAGCCCCACTGGGGGATCTTTCCATCCATGTTTTTGCACTCGGGGTGTGCGGCCCATGGACTCCAACTTTGCATTTTCTCATTCAGAGACAGTAACCCTAACCCTCCAATAGTCCTAGGAATGAATGTCCTCAGGAACTGTTATGTTGAGATGCTAGAAGCCTTGCACCAGTTAGTGCCTACTACCTCTCCTGATTCTAGGAAGGTGATCCAACAAACCATCCGTGTACTAAATGCGCAACGTAGAAGTTGCACGAACAACGAAACTAGTAAGGGTTACAGCTTTACGCTATAACTGGACATTACATCTGTACTTCAATAAGGGATCCGGGAAGGGGTCTCCCACCTGTATACCAGCTGGTGACCGTGGTCAAGCACGCTGCTTCTTTGCAAAGGATCGGGTGAAGTAATTTTTACTCTGCTTAATTTTCATTACTTTGTGTACGTATAATATATGGGGGATGCCTGATGGAAGGGATGAGTATTAAACTGAATTACGCTATGTTGGCTTTCTTTGTTTTTTTATTACATCTGAGGCTGATCCTCTAAAAGTGATTCCCCTATCAGACGGATATGTCAGCAGCCCTCATAGATATATCTTGGATTATTGTGAAAGGCTTGATCTGATTGATCTCTGGTGAGTTTGAACCCCTGCTGGGATTGTTTGTATAACACGTGGTGGATTGCGAGTGCGGTGGATGGTGCACGATCTCTATCTCCTCTATCACCATTATTGGACATTACATCTACGTCAATACTGACCTCAAAACACCTGAGACTGTCTATCTGTTGATTTATATTATATGGTGTTGTTAGTCACCTTATATCTAACACCAGCGCTGTTTGGTATTTTGCACTGAGGTGGACATTTGCTCTAACTGTATGTTAAGAATACTTTTTTACATTTTGAATCTATTTTAAAACAGCTGCTTTTTTCTGTTTCCTCTGCATTCATTTTCAGAGGAAACCATATCTCTGGTCTTGTGTTTTTTGAAAAGTGGGAGTCTGTCAGGCACGGAGCTGTGTATCATAGGCCCTTCAAGAATACACATTTTTACAAGGTAAACTACCTGCTGACCATACTTTGGGCGTACAAGTGCCTGATGCAATCAACCCTCTACCAAAGACTGGTTGGGTAAGTGACAGAGGCATCGTTAGGCCCTGGCTAGGGGGGCTGCAGCCCCGAATGGGTGTCCGAAAAGCCCCGAGTCTCGGGCATGAAGAAGTGCGTTGTTAGCCCCGAGCGCCGCCGCTGCCGCCGATCGTTGCCAAGCAGGGACCATTCTATTTCTGAGCGTGCCGGTCCGGAAGACACAGCAGGTCCCACCTTCTGGAACGTGCAGCAGCGCCTATGATGGACGTCCCTCTGGTCCAATCCAGGCCTGCGGAGGGACGTGTGACGTCTATCATCAGGCGCCGCAAGCTCAGAAGGCGGGAAGTACAATGCCGCTTGGCGGCTCTCTACGGCTCCGCTGCTGAGTCTCCTCCTCTGGCTGAATATGTGTGACGGCCGGGCACACCACGCCACATCCCTGCTCGGCGGCTCTCCTCCCCTGAGTCTCCCTCCTCCCTGGCTGCATGGCTATGATGGACACATTGGGCGTGCCGGCGCCGCACACCACAGCTGAGGTAGGTGACGTCAGTGATAGTGTATGTCTGGTCAGTGTAGTGTAGTGTAGTCTGTTAGTGGTTAGTGTAGTGTGGTCAGTGCAGTGTAGTGTGGTTAGTGTAGTGTGGTCAGTGTAGTGTAGTGTGGTCAGTGTAGTGTAGTTTGGTTAGTGTAGTGTAGTGTGGTTTGGTTAGTGTAGTGTAGTGTGGTTTGGTCAGTGTAGTGCAGTGTGGTCAGTGTAGTGTGGTTTGGTCAGTGTAGTGTGGTTAGTGTAGTGTAGTGTGGTTTGGTCAGTGTAGTGTGGTTTGGTCAGTGTAGTGTGGTCAGTGTAGTGTGGTTTGGTTAGTGTAGTGTGGTGTGGTCAGTGTAGTGTGGTCAGTGTAGTGTGGTCAGTGTAGTGTGGTCAGTGTAGTGTGGTTTGGTTAGTGTAGTGTAGTGTGGTTAGTGTAGTGTGGTCAGTGTAGTGTGGTCAGTGTAGTGTGGTCAGTGTAGTGTGGTCAGTGTAGTGTGGTCAGTGTAGTGTGCTTAGTGTAGTGTGGTCAGTGTAGTGTGGTTTGGTCAGTGTAGTGTAGTGTGGTTTGGTTAGTGTAGTGTGGTCAGTGTAGTGTGGTCAGTGTAGTGTGGTTAGTGTAGTGTGGTCAGTGTAGTGTGGTCAGTGTAGTGTGGTCAGTGTAGTGTGGTTTGGTTAGTGTAGTGTGGTGTGGTCAGTGTAGTGTGGTCAGTGTAGTGTGGTCAGTGTCGTGTGGTTTGGTTAGTGTAGTGGTATGGTCAGTGTAGTGTGGTCAGTGTAGTGTGGTTTGGTTAGTGTAGTGTAGTGTGGTTAGTGTAGTGTGGTCAGTGTAGTGTAGTGTGGTCAGTGTAGTGTGGTCAGTGTAGTGTGGTCAGTGTAGTGTGGTCAGTGTAGTGTGGTCAGTGTAGTGTAGTGTGGTCAGTGTAGTGTGGTCAGTGTAGTGTGGTCAGTGTAGTGTAGTGTGGTTTGGTTAGTGTGATCAGTGTAGTGTGGTCAGTGTAGTGTGGTCAGTGTCGTGTGGTTTGGTTAGTGTAGTGGTATGGTCAGTGTAGTGTGGTCAGTGTAGTGTGGTTTGGTTAGTGTAGTGTGGTTTGGTTAGTGTAGTGTAGTGTGGTGTGGTTAGTGTAGTGTGGTCAGTGTGGTAGTGTGGTTAGTGTAGTGTGGTCAGTGTAGTGTGGTCAGTGTGGTTAGTGTAGTGTGGTTAGTGTAGTGTAGTGTGGTCAGTGTAGTGTGGTCAGTGTAGTGTGGTCAGTGTAGTGTAGTGTGGTCAGTGTAGTGTGGTCAGTGTAGTGTGGTCAGTGTAGTGTGGTCAGTGTAGTGTGGTCAGTGTCGTGTGGTTTGGTTAGTGTAGTGGTATGGTCAGTGTAGTGTGGTCAGTGTAGTGTGGTTTGGTTAGTGTAGTGTGGTTTGGTTAGTGTAGTGTAGTGTGGTTAGTGTAGTGTGGTCAGTGTAGTGTAGTGTGGTTAGTGTAGTGTGGTCAGTGTAGTGTGGTCAGTGTAGTGTGGTCAGTGTAGTGTAGTGTGGTCAGTGTAGTGTGGTCAGTGTAGTGTGGTCAGTGTAGTGTGGTCAGTGTAGTGTAGTGTGGTTTGGTTAGTGTGATCAGTGTAGTGTGGTCAGTGTAGTGTGATCAGTGTAGTGTGGTCAGTGTAGTGTGCTTAGTGTAGTGTGCTTAGTGTAGTGTGCTTAGTGTAGTGTGCTTAGTGTAGTGTGGTTTGGTCAGTGTAGTGTGGTCAGTGTAGTGTGGTGTGGTTTGGTTAGTGTAGTGTAGTGTATGTCTTAACATACAGTTAGAGCAAATGTCCACCTCAGTGCAAAATACCAAACAGCGCTGGTGTTAGATATAAGGTGACTAACAACACCATATAATGTCCTGTTATAGCGTAAAGCTGTAACCCTTACTAGTTTCGTCGTTCGTGCGACTTCTATGGAGGGTATCCCAGATGTAATGTCCAGTTATAGCGTAAAGCTGTAACCCTTACTAGTTTCGTTGTTCGTGCGACTTCTACGGAGGGTATCCCTCCGTAGAAGTCGCACGAACGACGAAACTAGTAAGGGTTACAGCTTTACGCTATAACCGGACATTACATCTGTACTTCACTAAGGGATCCGGGAAGGGGTCTCCCACCTGTATACCAGCTGGTGACCGTGGTCAAGCACGCTGCTTCTTTGCAAAGGATCGGGTGAAGTCATTTTTACTTTGCTTAATTTTCATTACTTTGTGTACGTATAATATATGGGGGATGCCTGATGGAAGGGATGAGTATTAAACTGAATTACGCTATGTTGGCTTTCTTTGTTTTTTTATTACATCTGAGGCTGATCCTCTAAAAGTGATTCCCCTATCAGACGGATATGTCAGCAGCCCTCATAGATATATCTTGGATTATTGTGAAAGGCTTGATCTGATTGATCTCTGGTGAGTTTGAACCCCTGCTGGGATTGTTTGTATAACACGTGGTGGATTGCGAGTGCGGTGGATGGTGCACGATCTCTATCTCCTCTATCACCATTATTGGACATTACATCTACGTCAATACTGACCTCAAAACACCTGAGACTGTATCTGTTGATTTATATTATATGGTGTTGTTAGTCACCTTATATCTAACACCAGCGCTGTTTGGTATTTTGCACTGAGGTGGACATTTGCTCTAACTGTATGTTAAGAATACTTTTTTACAAAGAACACAAATGCGCATTATTCACAGATGATTTACTACTCTTCGTGACCTCTCCTATTTCCTCCCTTCCGGAAATTTTCTCCCTGCTAGACGAGTTCTCTAAAGTCTCAGGTCTCACGGTAAACATGCCCAAATCTAGGGCCCTTAATATTTCTCTTTCAGAACCCACAGTGTCCCTCTTGAAAAACAAATATACTTTCAAATGGGACTCTACGTCTACTAACTATTTAGGTATCAACCTGACCCCAAGTTTCCAGAATTTATACTTAGCCAATTACCCTCCTATGTATAGGAAACTCGAGAAGGACCTTACCGAATGGGGAGCGCAGAAAATAGGCTGGATCGGCAGAATTAATTCTACCAAGATGACTCTCCTCCCGAAACTTCTATATCTTTTTCGATTCCCTTCCGATCCGATAATAAAAAGCCATCTAAAATCCTTTCAAGGTAAAATCACCAAGTTTATCTGGAACAAAAAGGGACCTCGTCTTCCCTCTCGTAGTCTGTTTAACTTACCTGAACAGGGAGGCCTAGGAGTGCCAAACTTGTTATGGTACTATCAATCTGCGAGGTTAGCGCAATTATCGGAGGTTTACCTGAAAAATGATCGCCCAGATTGGATAGAAATAGAAGAACAGGCTTCCCCATTGTCCACAATCGAAGAACTCATATGGCGCGCTCCTAAAAGTAGACCCCCTATACTATCCCCCACCCTATCACAAGCATTGGTATTATGGGATTCACTTAAAAACAATCCACTCTTAATTTCTAGAGGCAAACCTTTGTCAAGTATCTTTCTCGACCCATCTTTCTGCCCCAAAACGGAAGTGGACTCCTTCAAATGGTGGCTTGATAGGGGGGTGTACCGCATTGGACGTTTCTTTCAACATACAGGTCCTCTTCCTGAGCAATTCCTTATAGACAATCTTTGCCCCCCCCCCCTCTGAAAGATACAGATTACACCAAATACATACCTTTGCTCAGAAACTTTGGAACGATAAAGCAATTTCTGTCCTTTTAACCCCATATGAACACAAATGCGAACAAGTTCAGAGTAGGAAAGGTAACATCTCTATCATCTACAAATCTCTTGCATCAAATAACATAAAATTACCTCATATGCTAGCTTGGGAAAGAGAGCTTCAAGAGGACTGGGACTTGGTGGACTGGCAAAAAAACTACTCTAGATCTCTTAAGGGTTTTAAGAGTCCATCCCTCATTGAAGCTAATATAAAAATGTTCACTAGATGGTACTTGGT
This sequence comes from Rana kukunoris, assembly GCA_029574335.1. Taxonomy (NCBI): domain Eukaryota; kingdom Metazoa; phylum Chordata; class Amphibia; order Anura; family Ranidae; genus Rana; species Rana kukunoris. Next base: position 18,956 of record JAJQKJ010002433.1, read on the forward strand.
CCCATTTAAATTGGCCACCATGTATCCGTCATCCTCACCACTATGCTTTAGAGGTTGTCAAGGAATAGGCACCATGATCCATACTTGTTGGGAGTGCCCTAGGATACGGGGATTCTGGAACAGGGTATTCCAGATTATCAGGAGAGTTACCGGTTGTAACCTCCATCAATCTCCTGCAATAGCCTTATTGAATGGACTAATACCACAGTTCTAAGGCCATTAGACAGCTGATTCTATTTATACTGACTGGCGCCAGAATTACTATAGCGGCTGCATGGAAGAAACCATCAGTTTCCATTTTACACATGAAGAGAAAGGTTACATGGATTATGGAACAAGAAAAAAGAATTAACTCTATGTTAGATACCTTTACTCAGTTCACTGAAATTTGGGAACCTTGGTTGATTTACATGGGAATCTCCCACAACATGTAAGTTTAGTTTTGGCTCTGGACTCAGACTGATGTAGGCCTACCTTCCCTTCCCCTTTCCTCTCCTTTCTCTTTCCCCTTCTCCCCCTCTCTTTTCTTTATTCTTATTCTTTCTCTTGAACAGGAGATATTCATTACATATCATATTCTCCACTGGTCTCATGTAGTGTTGATTTAATTTAACTGGATGTATGTATTAAATTCCTTGTCTCCTTTTAGGTTTATAAGTTAAGAGTTGGTTGAGAGATGTTTCTCTGGACAACATTTGGATCCAATTTTTTTGTCATCAGGGGGAGGCTGGGTGGGGGGGGGCTGCCCCCCCTCCTCGACACAGATTGCTCCCGGTGGGGGTGTCGGGGGGAGGGGATGTCCCCGGTAACCTATCCTCTCCACAGTCCGGTATGATTTATTCCTTACATATATTTTAGTTTTAAAATCCCAGCTTATAATAAAAGTTTTATAAATTGCTTAGTAAACAGGGAATCTTGGCTCTAAAATGTTGTCGCTACCTCTACTGATTCCCATCCCTCCTGATTATACACGTTTACATTCCCATGTTAAACTTACCAGGTATATAGTTGGGACATTGGGGGGGGGGGGAGGGAGGAGGAGGGGAAATCTAGTTAAGAAATTTAATCTATTGTGTTTACTACTATAATTGTCAACACGATGTTTCCTGATGCATTTATTGTATTACGTTTATTACTCTGTATGCTCTTTTTTTATTATAATAAACTAAAATTTAAATGAAAAAAAAAAAGAATACTTTTTTACATTTTGAATCCATTTTAAAACAGCTGCTTTTTTCGGTTTCCTCTGCATTCATTTTCAGAGGAAACCATATCTCTGGTCTTGTGTTTTTTGAAAAGTGGGAGTCTGTCAGGCGCGGAGCTGTGTATCATAGGCCCTTCAAGAATACACATTTTTACAAGGTAAACTACCTGCTGACCATACTTTGGGCGTACAAGTGCCTGATGCAATCAACCCTCTACCAAAGACTGATTGGGTGAGTGACAGAGGCGTCTTTAGGCCCTGGCTAGGGGGGCTGCAGCCCCGAATGGGTGTCCGAAAAGCCCCGAGTCTCGGGCATGAAGAAGTGCGTTGTTAGCCCCGAGCGCCGCCGCCGCCGATCATTGCCAAGCAGGGACCATTCTATTTCTGAGCGTGCCGGTCCGGAAGACACAGCAGATCCCACCTTCTGGAACGTGCAGCAGCACCTATGATGGACGTCCCTCTGGTCCGATCCGGGCCTGCGGAGGGACGTGTGACGTCTATCATCAGGCGCCGCAAGCTCAGAAGGCGGGAAGTACAATGCCGCTCGGCGGCTGTCTACGGCTCCGCTGCTGAGTCTCCTCCTCTGGCTGAATATGTGTGACGGCCGGGCACACCACGCCACATCCCTGCTCGGCGGCTCTCCTCCCCTGAGTCTCCCTCCTCCCTGGCTGCATGGCTATGATGGACACATTGGGCGTGCCGGCGCCGCACACCACAGCTGAGGTAGGTGACATCAGTGATAGTGTATGTCTGGTCAGTGTAGTGTAGTCTGTTAGTGGTTAGTGTAGTGTAGTCAGTGCAGTGTAGTGTGGTCAGTGTAGTGTGGTCAGTGTAGTGTGGTCAGTGTAGTGTGGTCAGTGTAGTGTGGTTAGTGTAGTGTGGTCAGTGTAGTGTGGTCAGTGTAGTGTGGTCAGTGTAGTGTGGTTTGGTTAGTGTAGTGTAGTGTGGTGTGGTCAGTGTAGTGTGGTTTGTTTAGTGTAGTGTGGTTTTGGTTAGTGTAGTGTGGTTTGGTTAGTGTAGTGTGGTTTGGTTAGTGTAGTGTGGTTTGGTTAGTGTAGTGTGGTCAGTGTAGTGTAGTGTGGTCAGTGTAGTGTAGTGTGGTCAGTGTAGTGTGCTTTGGTCAGTGTGGTTTGGTCAGTGTAGTGTGGTCAGTGTAGTGTAGTGTGGTTTGGTTAGTGTAGTGTGGTCAGTGTAGTGTAGTGTGGTCAGTGTAGTGTGGTCAGTGTAGTGGGGTCAGTGTAGTGGGGTCAGGGTAGTGGGGTCAGGGTGGGGTCAGTGGGGTTTGGTTAGTGTAGTGTGGTGTGGTCAGGGTGTGGTCAGTGTGGTTTGGTTAGTGTAGTGTGGTGTGGTAGTGTAGTGTGGTTAGTGTAGTGTGGTTAGTGTAGTGTGGTTTGGTTAGTGTAGTGTGGTCAGTGTAGTGTGGTGGTTAGTGTAGTGGTCAGTGTAGGGTGGTTTGGTTGGTCAGTGTAGTGTGGTCAGTTGTGTGGTCATTAGTGTAGTGTGGTCAGTGTATTGGTTTGGTCAGTGTAGTGTGGTCAGTAGTGTAGTGTGGTTTGGTTAGTGTAGTGTGGTCAGTGTAGTGTAGTGTGGTTGGTCAGTGTAGTGTGGTCAGTGTAGTGTGGTCAGTTGGGGGTCAGGGTAGTGGTCAGTGGTCAGTGGGGTAGTGTGGTGGTTTGGTTAGTGTAGTGTGGTGTGGTCAGTGTAGTGTGGTCAGTGTAGTGTGGTTTGGTCAGTGTTTGTGGTTTGGTCAGTGTAGTGTGGTAGTGTAGTGTGGTTTGGTTAGTGTAGTGTGGTCAGTGTAGTGTGTGTGTTTGGTTAGTGTAGTGTGGTCAGTGTAGTGTGGTGGTGTGGTCAGTGTAGTGTGGTCAGTGTAGTGGGGTCAGTCAGTGTAGGGGTCAGTGGGGTCAGTGGGGTGGGGTCAGTGTAGTGGGGTCAGTGTAGTGTGGTTTGGTTAGTGTAGTGTGGTGTGGTCAGTGTGTGGTCAGTGTGGTCAGTGTGGTGGTTAGGTAGTGTGGTGTGGTCAGTGTGGTTTTGGTCAGTGTACTGGTCAGTGTAGTGTTTGGTTAGTGTAGTGTGGTTTGATTAGTGTAGTGTAGTGTGGTTAGTGTAGTGTGGTTAGTGTAGTGTGGTTTGGTTAGTGTAGTGTGGTCAGTGTAGTGTAGTGTGGTTAGTGTAGTGTAGTGTGGTCAGTGTAGTGTGGTCAGTGTAGTGTGGTCAGTGTAGTGGGGTCAGTGTAGTGGGGTCAGTGTAGTGGGGTCAGTGTAGTGGGGTCAGTGTAGTGGGGTCAGGGTAGTGTGGTCAGTGTAGTGTGGTTTGGTTAGTGTAGTGTGGTGTGGTCAGTGTAGTGTGGTCAGTGTAGGGTGGTTTGGTTAGTGTAGTGTGGTTTGATTAGTGTAGTGTAGTGTGGTTAGTGTAGTGTGGTTAGTGTAGTGTGGTTTGGTTAGTGTAGTGTGGTTAGTGTAGTGTGGTCAGTGTAGTGTAGTGTGGTTAGTGTAGTGTAGTGTGGTCAGTGTAGTGTGGTTTGGTTAGTGTAGTGTGGTCAGTGTAGTGTGGTCAGTTGGTCAGTGTGGTCAGTGTAGTGTGGTGGTCAGTGTAGTGGTTTGGTCAGTGTGGTAGTGTGGTTTGGTTAGTGTAGTGTGGTGGTCAGTGTAGTGTAGTGTGGTCAGTGTAGTGTGGTCAGTGTAGTGTGGTCAGTGTAGTGTGGTCAGTGTAGTGGGGTCAGTGTAGTGGGGTCAGGGTAGTGTGGTCAGTGTAGTGTGGTTTGGTTAGTGTAGTGTGGTGTGGTCAGTGTAGTGTGGTTTGGTTAGTGTAGTGTGGTTTGATTAGTGTAGTGTAGTGTGGTTTGATTAGTGTGGTTAGTGTAGTGTGGTTAGTGTAGTGTGGTTAGTGTAGTGTGGTTTGGTTAGTGTAGTGTGGTCAGTGTAGTGTGGTTTGGTTAGTGTAGTGTGGTTAGTGTAGTGTGGTCAGTGTGGTTAGTGTAGTGTGGTTAGTGTAGTGTGGTCAGTGTAGTGTAGTGTGGTTTGGTTAGTGTAGTGTGGTTTGATTAGTGTAGTGTAGTGTGGTCAGTGTAGTGTGGTCAGTGTAGTGTGGTCAGTGTAGTGTGGTCAGTGTAGTGTAGTGTGGTCAGTGTATTGTGGTTTGGTCAGTGTAGTGTGGTCAGTGTAGTGTAGTGTGGTTTGGTTAGTGTAGTGTGGTCAGTGTAGTGTAGTGTGGTCAGTGTAGTGTGGTCAGTGTAGTGTAGTGTGGTCAGTGTAGTGTAGTGTGGTCAGTGTAGTGTGGTTTGGTCAGTGTGGTCAGTGTAGTGTAGTGTGGTTTGGTTAGTGTAGTGTGGTCAGTGTAGTGTGGTTAGTGTAGTGTAGTGTGGTCAGTGTAGTGTAGTGTGGTTAGTGTAGTGTGGTCAGTGTAGTGTAGTGTGGTCAGTGTAGTGTGGTCAGTGTAGTGTGGTCAGTGTAGTGGGGTCAGGGTAGTGTGGTCAGTGTAGTGTGGTTTGGTTAGTGTAGTGTGGTGTGGTCAGTGTAGTGTGGTCAGTGTAGTGTGGTCAGTGTGGTCAGTGTAGTGTAGTGTGGTTGATTAGTGTAGTGTGGTCAGTGTAGTGTTAGTGTAGTGTGGTCAGTGTAGTGTAGTGTGGTCAGTGTAGTGTAGTGTGGTCAGTGTAGTGTGGTCAGTGTAGTGTAGTGTGGTCAGTGTAGTGTCAGTGTAGTGTGGTTAGTGTAGTGTAGTGTGGTCAGTGTAGTGTAGTGTGGTCAGTGTAGTGGGGTCAGGGTAGTGTGGTCAGTGTAGTGTGGTTTGGTTAGTGTAGTGTGGTGTGGTCAGTGTAGTGTGGTCAGTGTAGTGTGGTTTGGTTAGTGTAGTGTGGTTTGATTAGTGTAGTGTAGTGTGGTTAGTGTAGTGTGGTTAGTGTAGTGTGGTTAGTGTAGTGTGGTCAGTGTAGTGTGGTTTGGTTAGTGTAGTGTGGTCAGTGTAGTGTGGTTAGTGTAGTGTAGTGTGGTTAGTGTAGTGTGGTCAGTGTAGTGTAGTGTGGTTTGGTTAGTGTAGTGTGGTTTGGTTAGTGTAGTGTGGTCAGTGTAGTGTGGTTTGGTTAGTGTAGTGTGGTCAGTGTAGTGTGGTCAGTGTAGTGTAGTGTGGTCAGTGTAGTGTAGTGTGGTCAGTGTAGTGTGGTTTGGTCAGTGTGGTTTGGTCAGTGTAGTGTGGTCAGTGTAGTGTAGTGTGGTTTGGTTAGTGTAGTGTGGTCAGTGTAGTGTGGTTTGGTTAGTGTAGTGTTGTCAGTGTAGTGTGGTTAGTGTAGTGTAGTGTGGTTAGTGTAGTGTGGTCAGTGTAGTGTAGTGTGGTTAGTGTAGTGTGGTCAGTGTAGTGTAGTGTGGTTTGGTCAGTGTAGTGTGGTCAGTGTAGTGTGGTCAGTGTAGTGTGGTTTGTTTAGTGTAGTGTGGTTTGATTAGTGTAGTGTGGTTAGTGTAGTGTGGTTAGTGTAGTGTGGTCAGTGTAGTGTGGTCAGTGTAGTGTGGTTTGGTTAGTGTAGTGTGGTTTGATTAGTGTAGTGTGGTTATTGTAGTGTGGTTAGTGTAGTGTGGTCAGTGTAGTGTGGTCAGTGTAGTGTGGTTTGGTTAGTGTAGTGTAGTGTGGTATGGTGAGTGTAGTGTGGTCAGTGTAGTGTGGTCAGTGTAGTGTGATCAGTGTAGTGTGGTCAGTGTAGTGTGGTTTGGTTAGTGTAGTGTGGTTTGGTTAGTGTAGTGTAGTGTGGTTAGTGTAGTGTGGTTTTGTTAGTGTAGTGTAGTGTGGTTAGTGTAGTGTGGTCAGTGTAGTGTGGTTTGGTTAGTGTAGTGTGGTCAGTGTAGTGTGGTCAATGTAGTGTAGTGTGGTTTGGTCAGTGTAGTGTGGTCAGTGTAGTGTAGTGTGGTCAGTTTAGTGTGGTCAGTGTATTGTAGTGTGGTTACTGTAGTGTGGTCAGTGTAGTGTAGTGTGGTTTGGTTAGTGTAGTGTGGTTAGTGTAGTGTGGTCAGTGTAGTGTAGTGTGGTTTGGTTAGTGTAGTGTGGTTAGTGTAGTGTGGTCAGTGTAGTGTGGTCAGTGTAGTGTGCTTAGTGTAGTGTGGTCAGTGTAGTGTGGTCAGTGTAGTGTGGTCAGTGTAGTGTAGTGTGGTTTGGTCAGTGTAGTGTGGTCAGTGTAGTGTGGTCAGTGTAGTGTGGTGTGATTTGGTTAGTGTAGTGTAGTGTGGTTTGGTTAGTGTAGTGTGGTTTGGTTAGTGTAGTGTAGTGTGGTTAGTGTAGTGTGGTCAGTGTAGTGTAGGGTGGATTGGTTAGTGTAGTGTGGTCAGTGTAGTGTGGTCAGTGTAGTGTGGTCAGTGTAGTGTACTGTGGTTTGGTCAGTGTAGTGTGGTTTGGTTAGTGTAGTGTAGTTTGGTTAGTGTAGTGTAGTTTGGTTAGTGTAGTGTAGTGTGGTTTGGTTAGTGTAGTGTGGTCAGTGTAGTGTGGTCAGTGTAGTGTAGTGTGGTCAGTGTAGTGTAGTGTGGTTTGGTTAGTGTAGTGTGGCCAGTGTAGTGTGGTTAGTGTAGTGTAGTGTGGTTAATGTAGTGTGGTCAGTGTAGTGTAGTGTGGTTTGGTCAGTGTAGTGTGGTTAGTGTAGTGTGGTCAGTGTAGAGTGGTCAGTGTAGTGTGGTCAGTGTAGTGTAGTGTGGTCAGTGTAGTCAGTGTAGTGTGGTCAGTGTAGTGTAGTGTGGTTTGGTTAGTGTAGTGTGGTCAGTGTAGTGTGGTCAGTGTAGTGTGGTTTGGTTAGTGTAGTGTGGTCAGTGTAGTGTGGTCAGTGTAGTGTGGTTAGTGTAGTGTAGTGTGGTTAGTGTAGTGTGGTCAGTGTAGTGTAGTGTGGTTTGGTCAGTGTAGTGTGGTCAGTGTAGTGTGGTTAGTGTAGTGTGGTTAGTGTAGTGTAGTGGTCAGTGTAGTGTAGTGTGGTTTGGTCAGTGTAGTGTGGTCAGTGTGGTTTGGTCAGTGTAGTGTGGTCAGTGTAGTGTGGTCAGTGTAGTGTGGTTAGTGTAGTGTAGTGTGGTTTGGTCAGTGTAGTGTGGTCAGTGTAGTGTGGTCAGTGTAGTGTGGTCAGTGTAGTGTAGTGTGGTTTGGTCAGTGTAGTGTGGTCAGTGTAGTGTGGTCAGTGTAGTGTAGTGTGGTCAGTGTAGTGTAGTGTGGTTTGATTAGTGTAGTGTGGTCAGTGTAGTGTGGTTAGTGTAGTGTAGTGTGGTCAGTGTAGTGTGGTTAGTGTAGTGTAGTGTGGTTAGTGTAGTGTGGTCAGTGTAGTGTAGTGTGGTTTGGTCAGTGTAGTGTGGTCAGTGTAGTGTGGTCAGTGTAGTGTGGTCAGTGTAGTGTAGTGTGGTTTGATTAGTGTAGTGTGGTCAGTGTAGTGTGGTTAGTGTAGTGTAGTGTGGTTAGTGTAGTGTGGTCAGTGTAGTGTAGTGTGGTCAGTGTAGTGTGGTCAGTGTAGTGTGGTCAGTGTAGTGTGGTCAGTGTAGTGTAGTGTGGTATGGTCAGTGTAGTGTGGTCAGTGTAGTGTGGTCAGTGTAGTGTAGTGTGGTTTGGTTAGTGTAGTGTGGTCAGTGTAGTGTAGTGGTCAGTGTAGTGTAGTGGAGTGGTCAGTGTAGTGTAGTGTAGTGGTCAGTGTAGTGTGGTTTGGTCAGTGTAGTGTGGTCAGTGTAGTGTAGTGGTCAGTGTAGTGTAGTGGTCAGTGTAGTGTAGTGTAGTGGTCAGTGTAGTGTGGTTTGGTCAGTGTAGTGTAGTGGTCAGTGTAGTGGTCAGTGTAGTGGTCAGTGTAGTGTAGTGTAGTGGTCAGTGTAGTGTGGTTTGGTGGTTAGTGTAGTGTAGTGGTCAGTGTAGTGTGGTCAGTGGTGTAGTGTGGTCAGTGTAGTGTGGTCAGTGGTGTGGTCAGTGTAGTGTGGTCAGTGTAGTGGTGTGGTATGGTCAGTGTAGTGTGGTCAGTGGTGTGGTCAGTGTAGTGTAGTGTGGTTTGGTTAGTGGTGTGGTCAGTGTAGTGTAGTGGTCAGTGTAGTGTGGGAGTTCAGTGGTGTAGTGTAGTGGTCAGTGTAGTGTGGTTTGGTCAGTGGTGTGGTCAGTGTAGTGTAGTGGTCAGTGTAGTGTAGTGGTGTAGTGTAGTGTAGTGGTCAGTGTAGTGGTTTGGTCAGTGTAGTGTAGTGTAGTGGTGGTCAGTGTAGTGTGGTTTGGTAGTGTAGTGGTCAGTGTAGTGTGGTTTGGTCAGTGGTGTAGTGGTCAGTGTAGTGTAGTGGTCAGTGTAGTGTGGTCAGTTGGTAGTGTAGTGGTCAGTGTAGTGTAGTGGTCAGTGTAGTGTAGTGGTGGTCAGTGTAGTGTGGTCAGTTGGTGGTTTGGTCAGTGTAGTGTAGTGGTCAGTGTAGTGTAGTGGTCAGTGTAGTGTAGTGGTCAGTGTAGTGTAGTGGTCAGTGTAGTGTAGTGTCAGTGGTCAGTGTAGTGTAGTGGTCAGTGTAGTGTAGTGGTCAGTGTAGTGTGGTTTGGTCAGTGGTGTAGTGGTCAGTGTAGTGTGGTCAGTTGGTGGTTTGGTCAGTGTAGTGTAGTGGTCAGTGTAGTGTAGTGGTCAGTGTAGTGTGGTCAGTTGGTAGTGTAGTGGTCAGTGTAGTGTAGTGGTCAGTGTAGTGTAGTGGTGGTCAGTGTAGTGTGGTTGGTCAGTGGTGTGGTTTGGTCAGTGTAGTGTAGTGGTCAGTGTAGTGTGGTTTGGTCAGTGTAGTGTGGTTTGGTCAGTGTAGTGTAGTGGTCAGTGTAGTGTAGTGTAGTGGTGTAGTGGTCAGTGTAGTGTAGTAGTGGTCAGGTAGTGTAGTGTAGTGGTCAGTGTAGTGTGGTTTGGTCAGTGTAGTGTAGTGGTCAGTGTAGTGTGGTTTGGTCAGTGTAGTGTGGTTTGGTCAGTGTAGTGTAGTGGTCAGTGTAGTGTAGTGGTCAGTGTAGTGTAGTGGTCAGTGTAGTGTAGTGTAGTGGTCAGTGTAGTGTAGTGGTCAGTGTAGTGTAGTGTAGTGGTCAGTGTAGTGTAGTGGTCAGTGTAGTGTGGTTTGGTCAGTGTAGTGTAGTGGTCAGTGTAGTGTAGTGGTCAGTGTAGTGTGGTTTGGTCAGTGTAGTGTAGTGGTCAGTGTAGTGTGGTCAGTTGGTAGTGGTCAGTGTAGTGTAGTGGTGGTCAGTGTAGTGTAGTGGTGGTCAGTGTAGTGTAGTGGTCAGTGTAGTGTAGTGGTCAGTGTAGTGTGGTTTGGTCAGTGTAGTGGTGGTCAGTGTAGTGTAGTGGTCAGTGTAGTGTGGTTTGGTCAGTGTAGTGTAGTGGTCAGTGTAGTGTGGTTTGGTCAGTGGTGTAGTGGTCAGTGTAGTGTGGTCAGTTGGTAGTGGTCAGTGTAGTGTAGTGGTCAGTGTAGTGTGGTTTGGTCAGTGTAGTGGTCAGTGTAGTGTGGTTTGGTCAGTGTAGTGTAGTGGTCAGTGTAGTGTAGTGGTCAGTGTAGTGTGGTTTGGTCAGTGTAGTGTAGTGGTCAGTGTAGTGTAGTGGTCAGTGTAGTGTAGTGGTCAGTGTAGTGTGGTTTGGTCAGTGTAGTGTGGTTTGGTCAGTGTAGTGTAGTGGTCAGTGTAGTGTGGTGTGGTCAGTGTAGTGTATGCAGGTTATGTCAGTGTGTGTGTGTGTACACTGACACACACACACACACACGTAGGTCTGGGTGTGTGTCAGGTAGGTCACCCGGCACCACTCTGCCTACCGCAGCAACCCTTTTTGGGACCTAGCAATGCCCCTGGTGAGTGAACACCAAAGACGTCTAATTGATGCACAAGAAATTGTTCGACATCGCATGGAACATGCTCATGAAAAGCAACAAAAAGATTATAACCAATCTGCCAAAGCAGAACCTCTCAAAATTGGTGACCATGTATGGTTAAAAAACGACCATCGCACCAGCAAGTTAGATAGCAAATGGGAGAGAGAACCTTACACCATTACAGCTATTCTCAATCCAGAGACTGATACTTATGAGATCACTAAAGGAAACAAATCACGTGTAGTACATCGCAATCGCCTTAAGTTATGTCTCAAGGAAAGTACTCAAGAAGAAACTCTTCAAGAAGAAGCTGTCCAAGAGGAAACACAATCCATAGAACCAGAGCCTACAAAATCATCTGATTCAGAGAATCCACTACAGTCTTTTGGGAAAGCATTATTAGACTCTGATCCTTTGCAGTGGTTCCTTACACCATGGCTCAATATCTTAGTGCCTGCCAAGACCAATACAATCGCACTTTAACCAGAGGAGCTATCTCAAGAAGTGTCTACTACAGCTCAAGAGACGCCAAGTTCCCTTGAAACAAGGCCTGTAGAAACTCAGCCGCTACGAAGATCTGACAGGACCACAAGAGGACAACCACCTGTCCATTTTAAGGATTTCCTGCACCAGCAGCCGAGAAGACAACTACCAACCCTGCCATCTCCTCGTTGAGTGCATCCTTACATCGTCTGAAGTTCCAGAGTGAGAAGAAGACTTACTTGGGACATCATGTTTATTTCCTTTAAAGGACTTTTTAAAAGGATTACTTACCTACTGTTTTGCAACGTTCAAGCCTGCACCCGGAGATAGACTTTCACGTACCTGAGCCTCCGTGATATTCGTCTGTTGACATTTTCCTGTGCTCAGGGAACGGACTCATACCCTGTGAGCCTCCTGAAATGTTATTTTTGTTTTGTTTTCCTTTTTCCATCTCATCGTGGACAATTCTGGTTTTGCCATACATCACCAGTCTTCAGAGAGAAAACTACACCCCTTTTTGTCACCTTTTGTTACATTTCGTTGTTGCCTGAGATATGTTTGCCTAACCCATTTTACTTGCAGATACAAGAAGTACAAGAATGGGGTTATATTGTTATTTTCTATGCATGCATGCTTTTCCCTTTCTCTTATATCTTACAGGAAGACACAACATCGAGTCAAAAGTTTGTCGAAGTCGACACACGTTTTACCATGGGGGTATGCAGCATCCCACTCAGGACATGTGGGAACTGCAAAAGTATTACTTCTTTGTCATTGCTATATTGCATGTCATTTTGCATTGCTACACCTGTGGTATCCCTGTTCATAGGCTGGTGAAGTGTGCTTCATACTTCCCACCACAAGATGGGGATAGCACCACTCTGGCATATCTATCCCAGCTCAGGTTTATCTGTGGTCAGTTGTTCAGTTCAGGAAGTCAGTGTGCAGAAGGAAAGCACAATGTGAAGGTGAGAGAGGTCAGTCCAGAGAAGGGACAGATTGGAACTGCTCAAATCAAAAGGTAAAAGCCATTAACAGGCAGCAAAGACCTTTTTGAGAATAAAGGTGAAGGATTTCTTAGCCACCGGCAACCTCACCAAGGTCACTGGATTCAAAAGGGACCAGAAACAAGTCAGCATTAAACTGAACCACAGCCTGAGTCCAGGATTACTAAAGCCTATTAATAGTGGATCAGCAGAATTTCTCTCTTTACCCAGAGAGTGTATTTTAACTGGATGTTTGTACTGCAATCAAAACCAGTCACAGTAAAAGTTGTGAGTTGTATCCTACTTCTGTCTACCTCATTCTTCAACACTGCTACTACAACTGGTTGTACCACCATTACGGTAATGGCGTCACAACAAATACCATCAAGGGACCCAGCCGCCACAAGCACTCTAAACACCCCTGTCATCACGGGCACCGCAACCACCATCTTGGCTGGCGTTTCCCTATCACAGAGCGTGCCCAGGAGGATTTCGTGCTGTCTTCCTCTTCACTGTGCGACCGGCCCAGGGAGGCTTTCTGCTAACCGTGAGTAAACCGATGAACTGTATTATTGCTGTCTCTCATCGGCCCACCGTGCACCTCACATGTCGCCCCTGTGGTTCTGGCACGTCGCACTTGTAAAATGACAGATGCAATATAAGTCCTCTGGAGATTCCCCTTCATTAGGGTGAGTCACCTAATCTGATCATGTAATAGATATATGCTTATTTGCCTTGAACTGCATACATGTATGCTTAGTTGCATTGAGCTGCATACATGTGTGCTTGGTTGCATTGGACACCCATCCACCTAGGAGCCTTATATTATAACATGCTGGGACTTGTAGTTCTCCATCTGCCATTTACAGGGTGCAGAATGCAGATTTGTGCTATTTACAGGTTGCAGAATGCAGATATGTGCTATTTACAGGGTGCAGATATGTGCTATTTACAGGTTGCAGAATGCAGATATGTGCTATTTACAGGTTGCAGATATGTGCTATTTACAGGGTGCAGAATGCAGATATGTGCCATTTACAGGGTGCAGAATGCAGATATGTGCTATTTACAGGTTGCAGAATGCAGATATGTGCCATTTACAGTGTGCAGAATGCAGATCTGTGCTATTTACAGGGTGCAGAATGCAGATATGTGCTATTTACAGGTTGCAGAATGCAGATATGTGCCATTTACAGTGTGCAGAATGCAGATCTGTGCTATTTACAGGTTGCAGAATGCAGATATGTGCCATTTACAGTGTGCAGAATGCACATCTGTGCTCTTTACAGGTTGCAGAATGCAGATCTGCGCTATTTACAGGTTGCAGAATGCAAATCTGTGCTATTTACAGGGTGCAGAATGCAGATCTGTGCTATTTACAGGGTACAGAATGCAGATATGTGCCATTTACAGGGTGCAGAATGCAGATCTGTGCTATTTACAGGGTGCAGAATGCAGATCTGTGCCATTTACAGGGTGCAAAATGCAGATATGTGCTATTTACATTGTGCCGAATGCAGATATGTGCCATTTACATTGTGCCGAATGCAGATACGTGCTATTTACATTGTACTCCTGAAACTATGGGTGGAAGGAAGTGGAATACAGCGGACAAAGTAGGTGGATTATATAAGGGGTGTGGTTTACAAGAAGTGGGAGGGGTCAATCGCGGAGGGGCGGGGTCTTGCGCCCCCCCATCCTAAAACTTCACCAGCCGCCACTGGGTTGCAGTGTGTGGGGACAGCAATTACAAGGTTAAAACAGGTGGAGAAGAAGCATAATGTCACATCCTCCATGCCTGTCAAATGTCTCTGAAAAGTGATCTGAATGCAGATCTCTTTTCAGAGGTGCAACTATTTAGGCGCACATAGAAAGGTACCTGTACTGCAATAAATCAACAAAGTCTCCCTGTGCTGAGTAATAAAAATGCAGGTGTCAGTGAATTTAAATGCTGGCTGTGTTTTAGTGAATATTGTACCTAAAACTATATTTGTAGTCAGAGTCCTCACCGAGGAATGCGACACCCTAACTACCCAGGCCTGAGGTGTGCCATTGGCCTTGCTGGTCAGTATGCCTAAAAGTGGGCATACCCTGAAGTGATAGTGAAGAAATAAATGATGAAAAAATACAAAATTGAAAAAAAGGGGAACGGGTGAGTGGGTACCCAGAAACCCCACCGACGCCGGAGATTAGATGGGAGGAGGGATAAATAGCCCTCTGACTCCTCCTACAAATACAAGCTAGCCTACGACTGTCCCCTGACTGATAGACTAAGCCTTCCTCCAGAAAGCACAGACATGGGAACAACTGCTAGTGGCGAGAGGATACGTGGGGAAATGGCACAAGGGCAGACCTGAGGAGCCCTGTGAAATAATGCAAAGGTTGAACACCATCCAATGGACGCAGACTGTTGCCCTGTCAAACACCCCCAACCCCTGGCCTAACAGTCCACACCTGGTAAGGGGACGTGAGAGGGAGAGATGCCAAAAAAGGACAAACTGATAGGAGGGAAGGGGTATGAGAGCCAGATACCTGAAAAATGAGTTGCTGATGTTGACGGATGAGGCCAACACGCTGTTGTGATAAGCAACGATACACAGACAGAACCAGACATGACATGACATGACACAACCTACCTAAGTGTCAGTGACCCCCCCCCCCCAGGAACTGGCTGGGAATTGGACAAGGAAGCCTGGACTGACGCACCTGCCTCGATGATCCAGCAACCTATGAACAAGAGAACAGTACCAAAAGATATCGACCCAGACCCCTACCATCGCGCCGCGAAGAAGCGTCGACTATGGACGAGAACCCTGATAAAATTGTCCTTGCAGGAAAAGGCCAGAACATGCTCCAAGCTGGTATGATGTGTAGCTGGGATGGAATTGGACACAAACTAAACACGTACCGCCTACCCTGCTGTGACCGGAAAAAGTAAACCTCTAGTTGACTTACCGCTCTGCTGAGTCAAGTATGGACCAACCCCTGAGCGTCTGAGTACTACCATGCTCTGCACCCCCACGTGGAGTAGCCGGGACGTACCAGAATGTGTAGCCCCCGAAACGTGCGGCACGCCCAACCCTAGGAACACAGGAAGGAAAAGACAACAGACAACCACGCATGAGACACCCCCCTCTGTACCTGCCTGGGCCAAAGACGTGAGCAGAAATGACCAGACCTCAGCATGTGAATGAACCTGACGACAGATCCCACCCAAGTGTATGTAGTAAGTGTATGAAGTAAGTGAGCCCGAGTAACCTGCCGCGCAGAGACAGGTAATTAAAAACGAAACACTCAGGGCAATGTACCCACAGACCGTGGTGGGTAGATGTATAGGCGTGAGAATAAAAGTACACGTATGACGTATGGTATACAGGTGAGAAGATTGTGGTCAACAATTATTTAAAAACGAAACGTCATTCATGCCGGGGCGCAACACCTCCTTCAACCTCAGGAAATTGTTCATTAACTTGCAGGCGACACATGCTAACGTTGGGTCCCGGGTGGTGGTGGCCTTGGACACCGCCAAGGCCTTTGACTCGGTGGAGTGGCGGTACCTTTGGGGATGTCTCCGTAGCTTTGGCTTTGGACCCAACTTTGTCAAGTGGGTTCAATTATTATATCTGGCACCCAGGGGTAGGGTGGTGGCCAACAGGAGGGCCTCCCAGACATTTAACTTATCCAGGGGCACTAGGCAGGGCTGTCCACTGTCTCCACTCCTCTATTCCCTGGTGGCAGAGCCCCTTGCAATCTCCGTTAGAGAGGACCCCGAGATCCAGGGTCTTTGCCTTGGTTCCCTGACTGAAAAAATTTGCTTATACGCAGACGACACACTGCTATACCTGGCCGACTCTACCACATCTCTCTGGAAGGCATTACATACGATCGAACACTTTGGTCAGTTCTCTGGCCTTAAAATTAATTGGGAAAAATCCCAAATATTGCCTATGGATAGTTTTCCCTCCCCCAAACTACAGGCGCAGTTACCACTCCAGCGAGTGAACACTATTAAATACCTTGGAGTATTGGTGAATAGAACACCGGCTGACTATGTATCCCTGAATATAGAACCCCTTTTCAATCTCATTAAGTCTAAAACCCAAATATGGGCGAGATTGCCGCTCGGTGTGTGGGGTCGCATTAATATCGTTAAAATGATATTACTTCCTAAAATATTGTATATACTTTGGCACACACCCGTATACTTACCCTTAAAATGTTTCAAGTTAATGGAGGCCATACTACGGACATTTATCTGGGGTACCAACAGACACAAGCTTGCCTGGAGAGTCCTTAAGAAGCCCACTGATCTAGGTGGGACAGCCCTCCCTGACTTAAATCTCTATTACCTTGCATCCCAACTGTCTCAACTATACCACATAGATAAAACCGACAGACCCAGATTTCTCACGCTTCTCTGTCCACGGTGGGCGCAGGGGACCGCTGATCCGCTTACTGCAATCACGGTGGGGCATAGTGGGAACAACTCCAATAGAGACAAGGGGTCCCTATTGTATCAATATAGGCGAGTATGGGACATTGCCACTAAAACGTTGACGGTCCCTAAACCCAATTACTACACCCCTTTATGGCACAATAGACTACTCTCAGAGTTTCTCTCGATCCCTGACACGGAGATATGGTGCGAACATAATATATTATTTGCACCACATAATTTCTAATGGCACACTTAAAAACTTTTAGGACCTTCAAAATGAGTTCCTGCTGCCTAATTCCATGCTTTTTAGATTCTTTCAGGTGCGTCACGCAGCCCAAGCTCAGTTCCCCCAGTCTTTGCCACAATCTACACCAAATGTCATCATGGCAGTGGTTAAGGGTGTAGATCCACGTAAACTAATCTCTGATTTTTACGCCATGCTCCTAACCCCGTCATCTACTACGCTAGCTTACAACCTTAAGCCACAATGGGAAAGGGAGGTGGGCCCAATGGAGGATGAGGAGTGGAGTGAGGCACTTGACGCATGCAAAACTGTATCCCCCAAGCTCTCCGACAAGTTGACCCAATTGTACGTGGTGCACCGGGCATATCTCACCTCCCTAAGAATCGCCCGCTTTCAACAGCAGTCTTCTACTTCGTGCACAATGTGTAATCAAGCCACAGGTACATTCTTCCATCTACTTTGGGCGTGCCCGGTCCTCCAGGGTCTGTGGAAGCAGATTGTGGACTTCCTCCATGATGACATGGGATCCCTATTGTCCCTGGATCCCAAACAATGCTTACTGGGGATATTTCCCGATGCAGAAATGGACAAATTTACTAAAACATTTTTGCATGAAACATTGTTTTCTGCTAGGAAAATTATAGCCAGACAGTGGATGAGACCCACTCCCCCCAGCTTTAACGACTGGAAACTAGATATAAATAACACACTTCCCTACAAAAAGTTCATATATATTAATAGAGGTTGTCCAGATAAATACAACAAAATCTGGAACAGATGGCTTGAGTCCACTGACACATGCACTGAGGGTCCATAAACCTATATATTCTTCTAGCGTACAATCCCATGAATAGAGTATGAATGAATGAATGAAGGAAATTAAAACTTATATAGCGCGGCACATGCGCACTAAATCGCCTCTGGGTGCTCATTGTTTCTGTCTCTCATGGCCTCAAAAGAGCAGAGTTTTAATCTGTCTTCTGAAGGTCAGGTGGTTCTCCTCCAACCGAGTGCTGGTTGGTAAAGCGTTCCATAGTCTGGGACCTTGGACAGCGAACCTTCTTTCTCCTTTGGACTTGTATCTGGCTTTGGGTACCTTGACCAAATTTTGGTCGGTGGATCGCAGAACGCGATTGGAATTGTGGGCTTCTATCTTTTCGCATAGATATTGCGGGGCTTTCCCATGGATGCACTTCTGAGTCAGGCAGAGTGCTTTAAAAGCAATTCTGTCTTTTACTGGTAACCAGTGAAGAGATCTTAGTGAAGGTGAGATAGATTCCCAGGGTTTTTTCCCAGTCACAAGTCTGGCGGCCGTGTTCTGAACGACTTGCAGACGAGAGATTTGGTACTTAGGGAGTCCGAGGTAAAGGGCATTTGCATAGTCCAGTCTGGAGTTCACAATTGTTCCTACCACAACTGCTACGTCTTCTTTGGGAATAAATGGAATAAGTCTGCGTAGTGAGCGCAGCAGATGGTGAGATCCGCTGACTACTGACCCTATTTGTGCGTCCATTGTCATGTAGGTGTCAAAAATGACCCTGAGACTTTTGACTTTGGAGCTAGGGGTGATGATTTGGCCCAGAATGGGCGGGGGTGTCCAGGTTGTTGCCAGTTGACTCTTGCGACTGGCATGAAACAGGAGAAGTTCTGTTTTGGAGCTGTTGAGTTTAAGATAACTCTTTGTCATCCAGTTTTCTATCAAAGAGAGACAATTCTCTAAACTGAGATGATGATCCTTTTTGTTGCAGATGCGAAAATACAGTTGTGTGTCGTCTGCGTATGAGTGATAAAGTAGTTGTCGACTACTAATGATTTCAAAGAGAGGGCGAAGATAGATGTTGAAGAGCACGGTGACAGGGGGGATCCTTGAGGGACTCTACATGATACCGTGCGTTTTTCAGAAGTGAACGGTCCCAGTTTCACTGTTTGTGATCGGTTATCCAAAAAGGAGGAAAACCATGGTAGATCACCTTCTACGACTCTGGCTACTTTAGCTAGCCTAGTCAGTAATAGTTTGTGGTTTGTGGTCTGCGCTTAGGTCCAGCAGAACCAGGAGACAAGATTCTCCTTCGTCTGCGGCCTCGAGAGCGTCATCCCATATTTTGAGCAGTGCGGTTTCTGTCCTGTGTCCGGGACGGAAACCTGATTGAAATGGATCAAGTAGATTATGGGTATCTAGATGCTGTTGCAGCTGTTGTACCACTACTTTCTCCATTACCTTGGAGAAAACATTTAGGCCTGTTATGGGACGGCGGTGAGTTGGGTCCTTAGGGTCCAGGGTAGATTTCTTCAAGATGGGCTGGATTGTGCCCTCTTTCAGCAGGGAGGGCACTATGCCTTCCTTAAATGACTGGTTTATAAGCTGCATGATAGGTGGTGCCAAGATGTCGGCACATTCTTTCAGCAATTTAGTGGGGATGATATCATTAGGCGCTGTGCTGTTTCGCAAAGTACCGATGATATTTTTTGTGGCATCTATGGAGATGGGTTCCAGAGTAAACTTTGTTGAATGTAGAATGTTTCTATGGGTGTTGTGGGAATGGTTGAGGGGGGGGTTGAGGGGGGTATTGTTTTGCTGAATGCTTTCCCGGATTCTCTCAATTTTATTGATGAAGAAATCCGATAGTTCATTGCAAAATTCTTGGGTGTCTGAATTGGGGGCTTCAAGACAGCCTGGATTTATGGTCTGACTGACCAGCTTGAAGAGTTCACGGGGGCAGTTTAGGGCGCTGTTGATAGCCTTGGAAAAAGAATTTTTCTTGGCTTTGAAGATTTCTTTGTGGTATTTTCTTGTTGCTGCTTTGTAGATGATGAGGTTCTCCTCTGAAGCGCTTCTTTTCCAGGCGGCTTCCGCCCTTCTGCGCTCTTGCTTCAGTAGCAACAGCTGGTTGTTAAACCAGCCGGACTTGTTTTTCCGGATGTGGGCTTTGCGTTTCGGCGCTACTAGGTCGGCTGACTGTAGTAGGGCTGCGTTTATGGCATCCAGTGTATCTGAGGCTGTTTGGCATGGTTGGAGTGTTTTCATTTTATTTCCCAAGGTAGATTTGAAGAGCTCCGAATGGAGCTTCTTCTGAGATCTAGTCCAGTGTGTTGTCACCGGCTTGGGTGTTTTTATCAATGGGGGAGTTTTGGAAATTATGAATTCAATTGCATGGTGATCTGTCCATGGCAACGGTTCATTTTCCAAAGTACTTATTTTCAGGTTTTGTCTGAAAATAAGATCGAGTGTGTGACCTGAAGCATGTGTGGGCCCACATACTAGTTGTTGTAGCCCTAAACCTTCCAGGTGGTCAATACAGGCGTCGGCAATGGGGTCTTGTGAGGAATTGGCCCAGAGATTGAAATCCCTGAGCAGCAAAAGGTGTTTGCTGTTAACCACTTTAGCCCCGGACCATATTGCTGTCCAAAGACCAGAGCACTTTTTGAGATTCGGCGCTGCGTCGCTTTAACTGACAATTGCGCGGTCGTGCGACGTGGCTCCCAAACAAAATTGGCGTCCTTTTTTTCCCACAAATAGAGCTTTCTTTTGGTGGTATTTGATCATCTCTGCGGTTTTTATTTTTTGCGCTATAAACAAAAACAGAGCGACTATTTTGAAAAAAATGCAATATTTTTTACTTTTTTCTATAATAAATATCCCCAAAAATATATATAAAAAAATATTTTTCCCTCAGTTTAGGCCGATACGTATTCTTCTACATATTTTTCGTAAAAAAAATCGCAATTAGCGTTTATTGATTGGTTTGCGCAAAAGTTATAGCGTTTACAAAATAGGGGGTAGTTTTATGGCATTTTTATTATTATTTTTTTTTTTACTAGTAATGGCGGCGATCAGCGTTTTTTTTTCGGTACTGCGATATTATGGCGGACACTTCGGACACTTTTGACACATTTTTGGGACCATTGGCATTTTTTTAGCGATCAATGCTATAAAAATGCATTGGATTACTATAAAAATGCCATTGGCAGTGAAGGGGTTAACACTAGGGGGCGGGGAAGGGGTTAAGTGTGTTCCTATTTGTGTTCTAACTGTATGGGGGGGGTGGCCTCACTAGGGGGAATCACTGATCTTCTGTTCATACATTGTATGAACAGAAAATCAGCGTTTCCCCCGCTGACAGGAACGAGCGCTGTGTGTTTTCACACACAGCTCCCGTTCCCCGCTCTGTAACGAGCGATCGCGTGTGCCCGGCGGCGATCGCGCCCGCCGGGCACACGCACGGGACTCGGGGGCGAGCGGGCGGCGCGCACGCGCCCCCTAGTGGCCGCGAAAAGCGCGACGTAGAGCTACGGGCTCTCGCGCAGGAGTGCCGACCTGCCGCCGTATAACTGCGGCGGCTGGTCGGCAAGTGGTTAAGGGTGTAAGTGGAGATAAACTCCGTCAATGATGGTAAAAGCTGCAATTTTGGCCCGGGTGGCCTATAGCAGAGAAGAATGCGGACGGTGTCCTGGGGATTTGTTTGCAGCTGTAGAGTAAGGGTTTCCATGAATGGAAGAGGATTTTGAAGGACTGGTTTAGTGATCGCAAGGTGAGCCTTGTGGATCACCGCCAGGCCTCCTCCTCTTTGCCCTATTCTGTTTTCGGTTATAATGTGATAGTTTTCAGGCACCAGTTCTCCTAGAATGGTGTCACAGTCTGCTGTGAGCCAGCTCTCAGTAATAAAGAGGCAATCTAAATCGTATTGTAGTATGAAATCATAGATTTCTATTTGGTGTTTTACTGCCGATCTTGTGTTGATCAAAGCACAAGATATGTGCCTAGGTTGGGGTGGATCACTGAAATTTTTGACAGTCGATCGTCGATCGATTCTTAATAGTTGCTCAATTCTTAAGGCCTTTTTGGTGATGGCTGGTAATACTGTGGCGAATCGCCTCAGACTCCGAATGGTGTCTGCAGAGTATCGCAAATTAGCCATTGTCGCCAATCATCGGGGGGGGCCAGGGAGGTTTTTAATGGGGGGGGGAAGATTCTTTGAATCCTCCCTCCCAGGTTGATCCAGAGGAAGGCAAAAAAAAAACCTGGTCGCGCTAACCAATGTGCTGCGGCAAGGGAACAAAATTCCTTCCTGACCCCTCAAGGGCGATCAGCCGAAACCCTGGATCAAGTGCCACAGAGGTGGTGGATACATGGTGGGGCAGAATAGGGGAGATGTACTGGGGTGTACCAAGATGGCCACAGCTCAGGAAAAAGGACCTGAGCTGGGGGCTGTCAGCCTGGTGGATCGATCCCTAGGGAAGGCAGATGGGCGACAGGGAGAGGATGGGGGTCCTCCTAGAGTAGGAGGGGGTTTCAGGGCAGCTTTGGAGGGATTTACTGGGAGTTTGTGCAGCGCGCCGCTAGGTCGCGAGTGAAACCGCGGTCTTTCCTAAACGCGGCCGCCGCAAATCTCCCTAGCTCGGCGCGGATGGTTGGAAAGGGAGGATCTGAGGCAGAGAGGTGGCGGGGGGATGGCTCGATTGAGGGAGTCGGTGGCCGGGAGGAGAAGGGGAGGCAACTGGAGGGAGATCGTTGCTCCGCTGGGCAGAGCCGGGGCTTATCCTTAGAAGGACGGCCGCGCTGTCCCAGGGGAGGCAGGGAGGCGGGGGGGACACAAGCGCCCAGAGAGAAGCAGGCTTACCTGTGAGAACCCCCGAAGAAAGGTACTGGCCAAAGGGGAAGAAGGAGAGCTGATGCTATGAGTCCTGGATGCAGCCAGGGGCTGGGGGAACACCTGCCTGACTGATCTGTCTCTGGTGAGCCGACTCGTGTGAGAGCGTCCTGCTGCACCGATCTGACTGACTGCTGACACTGCTGGTTCACACCAACTCCATAAGGGAAAGTAGGCACAAGGTTTTACATTCATAAATAGCTTCTGAGTCTATTGTTCGATCTGAATACATTTTTGTTTTGATCTACTGTGCCCATATGTGTATAAGCCATATTTCTTTATTTTATGCATTTCTCCGGTATTGCCTTGTAACTTGCAGAACTATGTTCCAAATGTAAATTGTTCAGTAAAAACTTTATTTAAAAAAAAAAAAAACAGAAACGTCATAAAAACAAGTTTGTGTTCAAGAGTTTAGACAAAGGTTGGGGACTTTGTATTAAAATATAAAGAAGAGTTGCAAGGGCATTTTATAAGAGTTTTGGAAAACACAAAAACAAAATTGTGGTATTGCCTATAGCAAACTTCAGTATCTGTTAGAAAAAGGTTCCATCCCCACTAAAACAGTTGTACTGTATAAAATTTTAAAGGCCACGTGAGAGGGCTTTGTGACCTCGTCCCCTGGGATGCAGTGTGATCCCTTTGGGGCATCCAGGGGTTCGGGATTCACAATGCTTGGCCAGTTTTTTCTTTTTTTTTGTAAAACATTAATGTTATATGGTCTGGTGAACACAGTTATGATCATAGGCGTGCGCAGCCTATTGAATTAGGGTGTGCACCCCAAAAAACATATTTATATATATATATATATATATATATATATATATATATATATATATACACATACACACACTCATTTATGTGCCTGCCTTGTCCAAGCACCTACGTTCACATTTTTATTAAAAAATAATAAATGGATAGATTTTTGCTAGGGCATTTATTATTTTTTTAAACTGGAGACTGCAAAGTATTACACTCAGAAGAGTGCGGGTGAAGGTCAAGCTCATGCAGACACTGCCCACAGTTCCGTTGCCCGTACCTGTATGGCTGTCATTGCTGAGTTGTAGGCAGTGTGAATAAATTACAGGTGTGCTGATCAGTGTGCCAGCTGCAGTGTTGGATTGAACTTGTAGTTTGAACATTCTCAGATTCCTATGACTTATGCCGCGTACACACTGTCGTTTTTTGCGATGAAAAAAAACGTTGTTTTTTAAAACGTCATTTAAATTGATCGTGTGTGGGCAAAACGTCGTTTTTTGTCTTAAAAAAAAACGACTCAAAAAAAATTCCAACATGCTTGAATTTTTTGTGTCGTTTTTCAAAACGTCGTTTTTTATTTCACAAAAAGTCACCGTGTGTAGCAAAAACGTCGTTTAAAACGACGTTTTTCAACCCGCGCATGCCCAGAAGCTAGTTATGAAGCGAGCTTCAATGGAAAAGAGTGGTGAACGTAACCTCGCTTTTTGTGAAAAAATGGCGTGTATGCAACATCGTCTTTGAAAAGTGACGTTTCAAAAACGTTGTTTTTTACTTCACAGAAAACGTCATTATTTTTCATCACAAAAAATGATCGTGTGTACGCGGCATTAGGCTACTTTCACACTCGTCCTGCCAGCGCACTGCTCCAGTGTGTAAGCACTCGGGCCTTCACATTGCAGTGAAAGGAGAGGCTCCTTCAGGGCACTTTGCAGGTGCTATAGCACTAAAAATAGCGCCTGCAAAGCGCCCTGAAGGAGCCTCTCCTTTCACTGCAATGTGAAGGCCCGAGTGCTTACACACTGGAGCAGTGCGCTGGCAGGATGCTCAAAAAAGTCCTGCCAGCCACATCTTTGAGGCGCTGTAAGAGCGGTGTAATACACTGTTCCTAAAGCGCCCCTGCCCATTGAAATCAAAAAGATGCAATACGTGCACACGTTTTTTGTTCAGATCACTAGCTGACAGGTGCTTGCATCTACACAAGTGATGCTGGGACACTATATTCTGATGGGGGGACTCCCCACTGTCAGAATACACTGATTAGTGCTGTATGCGATCGGCTGCAAGCCACTAATTAAAAAAGGTTCTGTCTTACAGGGAGGGCTTAACCCAAACTGAAATTAAGGCTATGCCTGCCGTACTGGACTTGCTCCAGCAGGCCCCCTCCACTACTGCGACTTGTCCCCTCAGGTTTTAGACCCCTTTCACACTGGGGTGTGGGCTTCATCAGCAGTAAAGTGCTGGAACTTTTAGCGGCGCTTTACTGCTGTTTAAGCAGCTCTTTTTAGACGCTAGCGGGGCACTTTTAACTCCCGCTAGCGGGTGAAGAAAAGGTTAAAACTGGACGTGTTGCAGCGCTGCCGAAGCGCTTTGCAGGCACTTCGCCAGCACTGCTTATTCATTCCAATGGGCATGGGTGAGTTTAGAAGCGGTGTATACAGCGCTACCAGACCACCCCAAAGATGCTGCTTGCAGGACCTTTTCTAACGTCCTGCAAGATCACAGCTCCAGTGTAAAAGCACTCAGGCTTTCATACTGAGGAGGCATTTTTCAGGCGCTAAAACACCTGAAAAATACCCCAGTGTGAAAAGGGATGTTAAGTTACTTTCTGTGGTCACACTCTAACCTCCCCATCATACCATACAGGGTTAATGTCTCTGTATGGTATGTGATGATGTCACAGCTTTGGGGTGAAGGAAGAGAGATTAGAATCAGGTAAGTGAAAGAGGTTACCCCCCCTCCCCCCACACACTGCAAGGCTGGACTTTTTTTTACTGTCCTGGAGTTAGGCTGTATTATTATGATAGCTTTTTGATAGTTTAGGAATTCCTGGGACTTCTGAGGTGCTGCATAGATGTATTCTATATACATACACATTCTGTATGTTATTAAAAAAGAATGATTTTAACTGGATATAATGTGTATGTGGAATCCATTTATGTAACACCTCAGAAGTCCCAGGAATTCCTAACCTGTTGAAGAATTTTACTTTCGTTTTCAGTAACCCCCTCCTGCAAAGTACAGGGCATGTTTACAGCACAGAATTATATTGTGGAAAATGCAGAGAACAAAGGTGAGTACTCACAGGTAAAGGCTAACATTTTCAGTCATCCCCAAAGAGAGCCGTGCTGTCTGCTGGACAGGAGGAAAGAGATGGAGGGTGCACTGTGATGACCTCTTCCTCTTCCTGCTCCTCCCACCTGTCCTTCATCTGTGAAAGCCCCGACTAAAAGCCAGATAGGAACCCGAGGAGGAAGACAGTTTTCCCTCAAATGCTGCATCAGAGAGGAGATTGGAGTGACACGTCCTGAGTCCCAAGTCCCAGCAGGTCTCCTTCACCATTGTCGGTATTCACTGCAAGGCAGAAGCCGGGAGGTGGGGCACTCAGAGGCATAGAAGAGATGAGAAAGTCACATCCTCCTCCTCTGCCTGGGTTGGTCCTGGCAAACAATGTTTTCTCTGCAGCTGACAAAAGGCAGTGGTGGGCTGCGGAAGCCCAGCGGTGGCAGAGGGTAGGTGACAAAATCAGTGGGGTTAATTCAGCCCTGATGTTACTTCTCTAGTTCCCGCTACAGCACCCCTGACAGCAGGGAGCGGAGTGATATTCAGCTGTCAGTGGTGCTGTAGCCGGAACTATAGTAGTAGCATCGGCAAATGCGGCCTCTTGCCTGCTCACGCCGCGATCAGGGACTGCACAAACAGCAAACTTAAAAGTAGTCCCACTTACAGAGTAGCAGCGCTGCCTATGTTTATTTACCCGATGTGCTGAAATAGAGAACCTGAACATCTGCTGCACATTCTGCTGGCAAAAAAAAGTCCTGGGGTGTGTTGGATGTGCCTGGGCATTAGGGTGTGCCCAGGCACATCCGGCACACCCCGTGCGCATGCCTATGGTTATGATATTGGTTGAGCCAATCAGGATAATGCTGACGAATCAAATACTTTGTTAGCTTCTGCGATTAGAGAGAGATTTTCAAAAGTATAAACTTAAGTCTTTTAACGTATTGTTATCTTGCATATATTTTATACTGTATTGTTATCTCGCATATATATATTGTTATCCTTGTGTTATCATCATATAATTTTCAATAAAAAAATATTGAATAAAAAAAAAAAACCTCAGCCCATATGGATCTGTAGACGTGACAGATCCTGAGATGCGCACCCTGGCTAACTATGCCCGGAAGAACGGTATGACGAGACAAAGAAAACAAATAAAGCTACAAGGCTGTTTGTGTGCTGTGACTGCATAGCACCGACAAGCTATGTGACCAAACCACACTGGAGTAGAACCCCCAACAGAAACACAACCCCCTCTGCGCCTACCCAAGTATGAAGACATGGCAGAGTCAAAAGGACCCCAGCATGTGAATGAACCTGACGACCCCCCCTGTAAAAAAAAGTGAGTTAGCGCAAGTGACCTGCTGCACAACAGAACACTGAGGACCTGTGTACCCACAGACCGTGGTGGGTGGTCCTGCCCGTGAAATGAAATGCAAAGCAATGCATAGTAAGACGTGACGTGACAGGCGAGAAGATTGAGGTCAACAATCATCTAGAAAACGAAAACCTCAGCACGAATAGATCTGTAGACGTGACAGACCCCGACATGTGAGCCCTAGCCAACTGGACCAGGAAACGAACCTATGAAAAAATTATGAGACATGGAAACGAACGAAGATGAAACAGCTATCGGTGTAAGCTGAACCTGCGTGACGACAGAAACACGCCATGACAGAAACCAGCCATGACAGAAACACGCCATGACAGAAACACGCCATGACTGAGCTGCTGTGACAGAATACTGACAACAGAGCAGTGATAGCGAAAACGCGCCACGACAGAAGCATGAAGCTGACAGCACCGCTATGACAGAAAACCTACACAGACTGAACCGCTATGACAGAACACGCTGAGACAGGAAACATGATACTGGCATGACAGTTACGACAGAAACATACTACTGACAGAACCGATATGACAAAAAACATACTACTGACAGAACCGCTATGACAAAAAACATACTACTGACAGAACCGCTATGACGAAAAACATACTACTGACAGAATCGCTATGACAAAAACATACTACTGACAGAACTGCTATGACAGAAAAACGCTATGACAGAAAAACGCTATGACAGAAAAAACGCTATGACAGAAAAACACTATGACAGAAAAACGCTATGACAGAAAACAGCTATGACAGAAACATACTACCGTCAAAAAACGCTATAACAGAAACCACTGCTGACAGAACCGCTATGACAGTACATGCCATGGTAGTACAAGCTATGACAGAAACATGCTACTAACCACCGTATGAGATGAACAACGTGAGGCGAGAATTATGTGATGACCCCCCCCCCCTGGACTACACCCCCCTCCCCTTGAACTGTGACCCCCAAGGAAGCCTGACTAGCACGCTAGACTCCACCAGCTTGGCCCCCTGCTCATAGAGCTGTGCCAGGGCACATCAAGGAACATGTGAAACAGTTGCTTCCCCTGTCTCCTGCTAGACCGCCATAGTGGCAGACAG
Source organism: Rana kukunoris (assembly GCA_029574335.1). Classification (NCBI taxonomy): domain Eukaryota; kingdom Metazoa; phylum Chordata; class Amphibia; order Anura; family Ranidae; genus Rana; species Rana kukunoris. The sequence goes on from JAJQKJ010002433.1 coordinate 46,259, forward strand.
CATGCCAGAGGAGAAGGAGGACGGACAAATGGCCCCTCTCTCTGCGCGACCCAGAATGAGGAGTGGGTGGCCAAACAGCTGATGCTGGCGAGCCTGGAAGGAGAAAGTGGATCGATGGATGGAGCAGCAGTCCCCCCTAAAGCTGTGAACTGCAGGCTGCCACTAACAGCTGCCTGCATGCAGCAGTACGCGGATGGATCATCAGCAGCAGGGATCAGCCGATGCCCACCGGTCAGAATGCACCCCCCCTCCCCTGGCACGAGTACCGGGAGAAGCGGCGGGCGGCCCCCTCACAATAGCTGGAGCCCTGGCAGCATGTGTAAGTGCGGCCTCCATCCCTCGGCGCGAGTACCGGGAGAAGCGGGCGGCCCCCTTGATGCAGATGGAGCCCAGGCAGTGTGCCCCCCCCCAGTGTGAGCAATGCCCTGTAAAGTGGTGGATGGCCTGGCGAGAGCTCCGAGACTGTGAGCGGGCGACCCCCCCAGCTCGGCGTGAGCGCCAGTAAAAAATAGGGGGCTGTGCCTGCGTGTAGCCAGGCGAGGGTTGCACTGCTGACTCCGAGCGATGTGGACGGGGGGAGTGCCCCCAACCCCCCCCTAGATGCAGCACGAGGAAAGGTAGGCAGGTAGCGGGCAATCCCCAGGTGGTCCCCCCCTTGATGAAGTCCGGCATGAGCCCTGGGAGAGGAACCATCACACGTGCAGAAACCGGAAGTGACACGGCTACCCAGAAACCCCACCGACACCGGAGATTAGAGGGGAGGAGGGATAAATAACCCTCTGAATCTTACGTGCTATTAAAGAGCAAACTTGCACTTACAGTAAATGCGCGTACGTGCTACTAAAGAGCAAACTTGCACTTACAGTAAATGCGATTACGTGCTACTAAAGAGCAAACTTGCACTTTCAGTAAATGCGATTACGTGCTACTAAAGAGCAAACTTGCACTTACAGTAAATGCGCTTACGTGTGATTATACATCAAACGTGCACTTACAGTAAATGCGCTTACGTGCGATTACACAGCAAACTTGCACTTACAGTATATGCGCTTACGTGCGATTACACAGCAAACGTGCACTTACAGTAAATGCGCTTATGTGCTACTAAAGAGCAAACTTGCACTTACAGTAAATGCGCTTACGTGCGATTACACAGCAAACGTGCACTTACAGTAAATGCGCTTACGTGCGATTACACAGCAAACTTGCACTTAAAGCAAATGCGCTGAGGTGCAAATAAGCAAGACAATTGCAGTAACACCCAGTACGTTTAGGTGTAAACTAAACACAGCACACAGCCACAGTCAATACAACACGTTAGAGCACTGCAGCTATGCACAATCTGCCTGACAAATACTAATAGCAGATCTAGCTAAGCTATACAGTGTATAAATATATGTACAACTCCTAAGGATGTTTATATATTCTCTACACACTGTAATAAAGCTAAACTGACTAGCCTGCTCTATCTAGCTAGCTAAAAAGATAATCTCTCTGTCTCTCTGACTGCTCTCTTTAGCAAAGCCGGAACACACTACACGAAGCCGCCCGGAAGGCGGCCTTTTATAGTGTGGGGCGTGTGCTAAAGCCCTGAGCCATAATTGGCTAAAGCACCCAGGCTTTGGCCAATTATGGCTCTTCGTTTTTTGGGCGCTGTGATTGGCCAAGCATGCGGGGTAATGGTGCATGCTTGGCCAATCATCAACGCGCAACGCTGCAGTGAATTATGGGCCTACGCGCGTCACTCGAATTTTGCGCGAACGACCCATTTTGTTAGATTTTCGACGAACGATCGAATAGGCAATGTTCGAGTCGAACATATGTTCATATCGAACGCGAAGCTCATCCCTAATCTTTATGTTTGAAGCCTAAATTGTGGCAAAAGGTTGCAAAGTTCAAGGGGGCCGAATACTTTCGCAAGGCACTGTAAATGACTTCCCATTGGAGTCTTTACTTCATGTGCCATCCCTTTTAGTAATTACTGTAAATCAATTTTGCCCCCCTCCTAAATGCTGGCAGGAGCCTGATCCCCATACATTGGAAGTCAGTCCATTTTTCTGGACGACCTGACTGGATGCGTCTGGTTAAGAATAATATGGTGGCGGAGGAATGGGTGGCTACATGCAAGGACAGATATGAAAAGTTTTATAGTGTTTGGGCCACCTGGATACATTATACCTCTAGTGCGATACAGGTACCATAGTTTACTTGCCTCTGTCTTTGTTGCCGAAAACCCAAACTGGAATACCTTAGTACAGGGATCCTCAAACTACGGCCCTCCAGCTGTGGCGGAACTACACTTCCCATGAGGCATTGTAAAACTCTGACATTCACAGACATGACTAGGCATGATGGGAATTGTAGTTCCTGAACACCTGGAGGGCCGTAGTTTGAAGACCCATGCCTTAGTATAATACTACTGAGGCTGGGACTGGCATGCTGCGGACCCCCAAAATATCTGCGATACCAATCATTTTGATTTTATATATAGTGCTGACTGTTTTCTGTTTTTCGTTTTATTTAACGTTCAGTTTTTGTCCTTTATTTGGTATATTGGCCTTCCCACTTCCCTTCCCCCCCCCCTCCCTCCCCTCCCCCTTTTTACCCTTTTCCCCATTTCTCATACCCCCTCTATTTATGTCCCATGTCACATTCTGTTCATGGTGTCGTTTATGAGTGTACTGCCCTGGTTTGATACGATAATTTATAAGTGTAGCAATATCCCCGAAGGAGCTGCTGGTTTGATTTGGGTGGCATGTTACCTCTATTTGTCCGCCGTCTGGGGTACTGGATGAGAGCTGTAAGAAAGTCAATGTCCACACTGTAGATATCTTTTTCTGTGCTTTATTACCCAACAGGGTAAAAATGGTAAAGTAGTAGTAGCTGAATAGATAGAAGAAGTGGTAGGTAATGAATTTAGGCATATGACTGGGTTTCGGAAACAGTCCTGCTTCCAACGACAACTTTCGTCGCCACTCTAGCCAAAGTGGGTATAGTGCATCTGGATAGGCCACTCTCATCGGCCTAGCAGCCAGAGTGTCACTCGGAACTTTAGCAAAGTCCCTGCCACAGACCTTCCCAAAAGTGGAGATATTCTTGGTCCAAAATCCTTCTTAACACTGGATTAAGCACCTAGATCTCCCTTGAACAGCTTGTTTAAATTTTAGGACTGCTAGGCGACTATCATTCACCCGTTTTAGAAATGATGTGTCCTTCGATGAGGCAGTAGGCCTCTCCTGAGATACCAGCCTTGTGCTCGGTATTTCCCAGACAGGTTCTTCATCGGTCGGCTTTCTCTCTCGGGACGGACAGCACAGGACAGCTCTGCTACCACAGACTCAGTCTTCCCACTGAGCCCACAAGGCAGATTATTTGCCAGGAACACTGAAACACACCCAGGCCAGGAGGGCCACACACGGGGGTGGTGGGATGACTGCCCAGGCATATGGCGGCAATGATGACCCCGAACCAATAGGGTCCGCCCCCTAAATACCCCTCCCCAGCATGCACAGCAAGGCGATCAACCCTCCTGATTGGCTGCCGGGGAGAAATATCTACACTACCCTGACTCTACTGCTGCCACCTGTCGGTCTGGGGTGGGGCCACACACAGTACAGCCAAAGCTGAAACAGAGGCCCTAAATTTAGCCAAATAAACACGGTCAGAGGCAACTAACTCTCTGACCACCCTCTAAATTTACAGCAGCACCGGCTATGAAAGTAGCTAGGCGCTACACAAGCACAACCTCTAATGTTACTGGGGAATAAAAAGGTGGAGTCATGTTTTCATCTGTGTGTACCAAAGAGCTTTCTGATGTTAATCTTGAATGCTTATGATTTTTGATCTATTGCTCTTCTGAGTGTTTTTCTATTATTATTAATTACTGTATATTCTTTTTTGAAAACCGAAATAAAGATTATATAATAAAAAAAAATCCACATTGTTGACTCGATAATAGCAAAAAATAATGTTTTTACAAATTTCTACAAATGTTCAAATGAAAATCTAACCACACATGGTCAGCTTTAGTCTTCAAAAACTATAGACTAGGGTAGGTAGAAAGGTTTATTTAGTTTAAATAATACATTTTTGAGAAAAACTCAGGGAAGTTTCCGTATGCTGGAGCTAGAGAGTGAGTAAACAGCCTAAAGGCAAAAACGGAGAACACAAGTAGCATTGTAAGCAATATCACGGGGACTGGATAAGGCTCTCTTCTAAGTTCATTCTAATTGTGCATGACTAGAATAAATCAATAATAAAATAGTGTCAACTTTAAAGCGGATGGCCCCTTAAAAAAAAATATTAAAAGCCAGCAGCTACAAATACTGCAGCTGCTGACTTTTAATATTAGGACACTTACCTGTCCTGGAGTCCAGCGGCGTCCGCAGCAGAGGGCGAGCGATCGCTCGTATCTCTGCTGCTCCCCCCTCCATCCACGGTGAGGGAACCAGGAAGTGAAGTGCTCCAGCTTCACTGCCCGGTTCCCTACGGCGCATGCGCGAGTCACGCTGCGCCCGCAGATTGGCTTCCGCTGTGTGCTGGGAGCCGAGTGTTCCCAGCACACAACGGGAAAAACACGTCTTTTGCCCGAGACTGCGGGCCGGAAGTGGGTGCAAATACCTGTCTTTAGACAGGTATCTGCACCCCCCTCCCCCTGAAAGGTGTCAAATGTGACACCGGAGGGGGGAGGGTTCCGATCAGTGGATCTTCACTTTAGGGTGGAGATCCGCTTTAAGGCCCTGTACACACGATCAGACATGTCTGATGAAACCATCGGACCAGTTTGATGGTGTGTACGGCCCATCAGACCGTTGTCCGTCAGACCACAGTTTTAAAACATGCTTTAAAACCTGTCTGATGGACAGGTTCGATGGTTAGTACACAAAAGCATCGGACTAAAAACCCGCGCATGCTCAGAATCAAGTCGACGCAGGCTTGGAAGCATTGAACTTCGTTTTTTTATCACTTCGTTGTGTTCTACCTCACCACGTTCTGGTCTGATCGGATTTTGGTCCAATGGTGTGTACGCACATCAGACCATCAGACAGAGTTGTCTGATGAAAACAGTCCGTCAGACAAGTCTCATCAGACATGTCTGATCGTGTGTACAGGGCCTAAGGCTCCATGCACACTAGCATTTTTTTTTATAATACAGAAAAAAGACAGGAAACACTGCTCTAAAAAAAATTATATATATAGGGCTTGCCACATGCCTCGCATAATTGATTGGCATTTACATGCCCATACTAAAGCTTGGGTTTATTTGGAAGGATCATCCTCCTCTCCTGTTCTGCCACTGATCCACTTACCTTGGGTTAATATGCGCAAAATCCCACTTGTCACTAGTTCTCACCCTCTTAGAGGCGCCACCTTACAAATTTTTAGATCTCTATGTAAAAACTTACATTTCTCCTCCATATATGGTCCCTTAAAGTGGAAGTAAACCCTCCTTTTGTTTTCAGCCAAGGAGACTGCCATCTTAGCCTCTGTTTACTCTGCAACTGCTACTGTATGATGCTGCACATGTGATCCTTTATGACACCAGTAATTGGATGGTTTGACAGTTTGGTTGAGAGCACAACAGATGTGAACAGCTAGCATTTCCGGCATGCCGGAAATGTTAACTGTTTTTTGAAACCATCAAATCGATGGGTTTACTTCCGCTTTAACTCCTTTGAATTTCATATAGTGAAAAATAGTGCGGCGCAAAAACAAACAACACAACTAAATAAATAAATCATAAATGGAATTCAATACATAAGAAATAAAGGCCCAGATTCATAAAGCAATTACGCCTGTCTAACTGGTGTTAAGACAGGAGTAATTTCAAATTTCGCGCGCCGTATCACTAGTTTGAATCCTCAAACCATGATACGGCGGCTTCGGGCTTCGATCCGAGAGGCTTACGTCTTCGTAAACCTTCGGATCTACGCTGCAATATATTTGCGGCCGCTGGGAGGAGTTCGCGTCGTTTTGATGCGTCGGGATATGCAAATGTGTTTTGCTGGTCTAACGGTGCGTAACCCATGTTAAGTATGGCCGTCGTTCCCGCGTCGATTTTAATATTTTTTTTTTTTTTACGTAACTCGTTCGGGAATAGAAATGTCCGTAAACGACGCTACTCAAACAACGAATGACGTAACAACGTGATTTCGCGCAATGCACGGCGGGAAATTTGCGAACGGAGCATGCGCAGTTCGATCGCCGCGGGAACGCGCCTATTTTAAATCCTTCACGCCCCCTACTCGTCTATATGGATTGCGACGGGAGAAATACACTACGCCACCGTCGTTTACTGGACAAAATCTACCTGGATTCCACGTAGAGCCAGGTAAGAAACGGCGGCGTAGTGTATTTCTGATACGCTACGAGAATCCAATTCTCTCTGAATCTGGGCCAAAGTGTCCATGTGAAAAAAAGTCCATAAAGTGTATCCAGGAGTCCAGTCCTAAGAATCCGCAGATAGCGTAGCGTGACTAAGAAAAAGACACCCAAAGAGATCCGCCCCCGTGAGCAAGATGGCCTCTCACCTTAAAATTTCAACCTTTTAAAAGGTCACAGAGCCTATCAGCAACCCTCAATGTCACACTGAGACGTCCATAGATGACTTTAACTGCTTGCCAACCTGCCGCCGTCATTTTACAGCGGCAGGTCAGCTCTCCTGGGCGAGAGCCCGTAGCTCTACGTCGGCTCTTCAGCAGGCACTAGGGGGCGCGTGTGAGCACCGCCGGTGGTCGGCGCGCGCGCCCCCCGCTCGCCCCGAGTCCGGAGCGCGTGCCCGGCAGGCACGATCGCCGCCGGGCACATGCGATTGCTCTTTACAGAGCGAGGACCGGAAGCTATGTGTCTAAGCACAGCTCCCTGTCCGGTCAGCGGGGGAAATGCTGATCTTCTGTTCATACAATGTATGAACAGAAGATCAGTGATTTCCCCTAGTGAGTCCACCCCCCCATACAGTTAGAACACACCCAGGAACATACTTAACCCCTTCCCTGCCCCCTAGTGTTAACCCCTTCACTGCTAATGGCATTTTTATAGTAATCCAATGCATTTTTATAGCATTGATCGCTAAAAAAATGGTCCCAAAAAGATTTTTTTCTGCCATTCTAGAATTGGGTTTATTAGAGATTGGGGCTAGGGTATACAGTGACGATAATAAGTGATTATAAAAGAAACCTAGTTTTTCTTCCGTAGTTCCCAAGGCCAATTGGTCAGTCAGTAGTGTGTTCTGGGTAAAGTGCTGTGCAAAATCGGAAGGAATTAGGTCCTTTAAATTCCTTTTTTTGACAATAGGTCCTAATCGATTGGGGATGTGCGGGGGTTTAATATTGGTTCGAAAATAGTGATTAAAAAAGATAATGTAATGGTCTGACCAGGCTAGTTCCCTTGTTTGAATATCTTTAATAGTGACATTGTGGGTCAGTATCCAGTCAAGGGTGTGCCCTGCCCTGTGTGTAGCTTGAGTTATCAGTTGAGAGAACGAGAGATCTTTTAATTGATTAAGCAGGGAGAGTGTGGCAGCATCCGAGGCGTCATCAGCCCACCGGTTGAGATCGCCAAGGATGACACACTTTCCACTGCTGAGACTGGCCAAAGAAGCCAGGTCCATCAGTTCCCTCTCAAAGTCTTTCTTTAAGTGAGGAGGGTGGTAGACCAGGTAAAATTTGACAAGTTCTTCCGGGTTAATCGTACAATTCACCACTAATAGTTCAAATGAACTAAAAGAAGGATTGTCAGGTGCTACTTTAAAATCAAGACGTTTATTAAAAATTATTGCTATCCCTCCCCCATGGGAAAAGTCCCTGTCTAAATGTAAAATTCCATAATTTGGCGGGATCAATTCGTCAAAAACGGGAAAAGACGAGGCCTGAAGCCAGGTCTCTGTGAGACACAGATAATCTAGCTGCGTTTCTCGAATTAAATCGGCTATAAAAGGGGCGTTCTTCACCGCAGAGCGACAATTTAGTAAGGCACCAGATAATACATTTTTACTATTTCTTATTGAGTGTGTGGTAGAAGGTGACCGAGGTTGAGAACCTATAGTGCTTAACGTTGCCTCGAGACTTGTATTAGAGTAAATATGAGACCGTAAGATCCTTCTGATGGATTGATTTGGGATTATGTCTGGGGCATTTTTTTGAAGGTCTCTAAGCTGCTCGCTGGAGTAAATCAAGTGGCCCATATCTAAAGGAGGAATAAAAATGTTGGCAGGGGGTGACGAGAGGGAATAAAGAGGGGAGGGGGGGAGTATGATTGAACCTAGTACAGATTGTAGCTATCAGAACAGATACAACTTACTGTGCGTAGTCAGATACTGATCCCATAATAAAGGACCAAGGGTCCTAGCCCCTTGAGCCCGTCCGAGCGCGAACGGGCGCAAACGGGCTTCCCTTTGGTGCGCCGCTCGCAGCCCCCACTGCGCCCGCTGCGCAGTGGGGCTCTGTGTTTTAAACAAGGGCTTAACAAGCCCCGCCCAGAGTGGTGAAGTGCTGGTCCCGCCCACAATGTCTCTAGTCACTGGTGACCGCCTTCAGATGGGGTGATTTGCTGGAAGGTGCTGGTGCTGTGCTCAGGTGAGCAATTCAAATTGGAAAAAGTGCTGGTGCAAAGTAATTATCGACTGCTGGGGTGATCTTCTTATTGATCGTCTGCTGGGGTGATCTTCTTATTAGGACCCACTGCCCGCTCACCCAGGGAGGAGGGGAGTCTCTGGCCCTATGGCCGGCGCAGTGGGGCTCTGTGTTTTAAACAAGGGCTTAACAAGCCCCGCCCAGAGTGGTGAAGTGCCGGTCCCGCCCACAATGTCCCTAGACACTGGTGACCGCCTTCAGATGGGGTGATTTGCTGGAAGGTGATGGTGCTGTGCTCAGGTGAGCAATTCAAACTGGAAAAAGTGCTGGTGCAAAGTAATGATCGACTGCTGGGGTGATCTTCTTATTAGGACCCACTGCCCGCTCACACAGGGAGGAGGGGAGTCTCTAGTAAAAAAAAAAATCATAAAAATGCCATAAACTACCCCCTATTTTGTAAACGCTATTACTTTTGCGCAAAGTAACTAGGGCTGTTACTGATCAAAATTTTTTTGTTCGTTTAATCGTTTATTTTTTTAATCGATTAATCGACTAATTTCGATTAATTATAACACACATACAGATCCAACTACTTTTAGCTGATCTCCTCCTTGCAGGCTGATTCCCAGTGTAGCTACCAACCACTGGAAAAATGGATAGCAGGATACAAAAAACACACAAAGGCAGCGCTCAATGGGAATAGCATTAAAACTTTTATAGTCTTCAAGTAGGTAACCAAATAAATATTGCACTGGAGATAAAATCGATGTAGCTACATAAACTGTAAAAATGGTGCAAGTAATACCAAACGGTACCAAAAGCAGTCATAAAAACATGTAGCTAAGTATAAAAATGTGTACAACGATACCACTGCTGAATCCAGGTGAGGAGAGGTTAACATCAGTCCGTCGGCATGTAGATGTTCCATGAAGGGAACTATCACAACTCCCAGTGGATGGCGGTAGAATCCCAGGTTAATAGAGGGAAGTGATAGAGGTAAGTGTAACAGCCCTTGCGTGTGGCAGATAGTAATATTTGTTTTACTAATTTTCAGATTTATTTTATTACTATACATATGTCTGTCTATGCTTAATTATATCAGTATGTGATATTTTCACATTTATTCCCTTTTAGTTACCTGTTTCTCCCCTACCCTCTCATGCGGGCCGGCATGCAGATATGAAGGTACAGCAAAGGAGCCCTTCAGATGGACACGGCAAGCCCCGCCGGTGTCCGTGACGTCACTGGATCTCCGACGGAACTCCCTGAATGCCCAGAAGCCGGCGGAGAGGTGAGTACCAAGAAAAAAAATGTTAATCGATCAAAAAGATTTTGATCGATCAAAAAAATTAAAGCCCTAGTGCAAACCAATCAATAAATGCTTATTGCGATTTTTTTTTTTATAAAAAAATATGTAGAAGAATACATATCGGCCTAACCTGATGAAAAAAATGTTTTTTATATATTTTTGGGGGATATTTATTATAGCAAAAAGTAAAAAATATTGCATTTTTTTCAAAATAGTCACTCCATTTTTGTTTATAGCGCAAAAAATAAAAACCGCAGAGATGATCAAATAACACCAAAAGAAAGCTCTATTTGTGGGAAAAAAAGGACGCCAATTTTGTTTGGAAGCTACGTCGCACGACCGTGCAATTGTCAGTTAAAGCGACGCAGTGCCGAATCACAAAAAGTGCTCTGGTAATTGGGCAGCAATATGGTCCGGGGGTTAAGTGGTTAAGTAGCAGCACAGATCGTGTATCCAGAAATGTAAACAGCAATGGTGACCAGCAATGTAACCAGCGTGTACATGGAAATAAAGAGAAAGGGATCTAGTGCTCTTTTAAAAACATCCTTTTAATGGCTGCTAATTGTTGCCTCTCCATCATTAGGTTATACAAGCTGAGCAGAACATGCACTGAAGAATCCACTGATCCTTGTCACTAGAATCCAGCGTATGTAGCAAAATGGCCGTGTGAAAGATCTGAGGTCCTCCCTCGGCCCGGCTCTCCGGCTCCTTCCTCTCTTTTGTCTCTCATCTTCACCTCCTACCGTCTCAGACTGGTTTATTAAAATTGGACACATAGCCGAAATGGAAGAACTAATTTATCAATCCAGAGATTCACCTAAAACCTTTTATGACAAATGGGCTTGTTGGTTACATTTTAAAAAGTTTCATTTATTATGTTTGATTATTTTTATTGGTATTTCAAAATAATGCGATACAAAGAGTTAAAGTATCAGTGTTAATATAAACAACATTAGAATTCAAATTAAATAGGCATTTTCTTTTCAAGCAGATTGAAGTCTAATACAGAATTCAATTATAAATAAATAGACAATAAGACCATATAGATAGTAAATGAGAGGGTAGGGGAGAAACAGGTAACTAAAAGGGAATAAATGTGAAAATATCACATACTGATATAATTAAGCATAGACAGACATATGTATAGTAATAAAATAAATCTGAAATCTAGTAAAACAAATATTAGGTTTAAACAAAAGATGAATTAGTTATTCATCAATACACGAAACCTCACTAAATTTGTAAAGTGGATCCAACAAGCCCATTTCTTAACGTAACTTTTAGAGGAGTCGTGTGATTGATGGATCAAGTCTTCCATATTTGTTATATGTTCAATCTTTTTTATCCAGTCAGAGATACGAGGGGGGGGGGGGGGTTGCAGCCATTTAAGGGGAATGCAGAGTTTAGCAGCGTTTATCAGATGTAAAATAATCAAATCTTTGTAAATTGAGTTGGGCAAAGAAGAAATATGTAAAAGATACTGTTCTGCAGTAAAATCAGGTGCGTAAGTATTAATACTGGATATTAATATGGATACTGGATATGATTTTTTTTCCAAAATGGAACAATAAGAATGCATTCCCACCATATATGGAGCAAAGTGCCTGTTGCTTTGTTGCAGCGCCAGCATAGATTAGATATATTCGGATTGAACTTGTTAGTAACATAAGGGGTTCTATACCACCTACTGTAGAGCTTGTATCCATTTTCCTGGATAAGGACATTAAGGGAACCTTTATGCAGTCGACGGAATACAATTGACCACTGATCCGGTGTGATAGATATATTTAGATCCTTCTCCCATTTCAAGTTAGTGACATCTAATTCCAGATCAAAATTGGAATACAACATGTTATATATTAAGGAAATCAAATGCCTACGGGGGTTATCAAGAAGGCATAGAGCTTCAAATTGCGGTTTTGATCTATGCCAATCCTGTAGTGTGTTAGGTTTGTTAGTGAATCGGACAATTAAATTAAAGAAAGTTAGTGAAATTGAACTGGTGGGGTATTTTGTGGAGAAAGTTTCGAAAGACATTAAGTTACCTTGATTGAATAGCATTTTAGCTCTGTATTCCCTGTCCATATGAGATATTACAGGATTAGCAGTTTGTTTATTAATTCCTACTTCTGGATTGCAACATAAGGGTGTCAAGGGGCCATGAATCGATGAGATATCGATTTTTTTACAAAGGGATCTAAAAAATTTCAAAGTGGTCCCTGTAATCGGGTGAGATTTGATCGTTTTTGGGAATTTACTCTGGGAGATCCATGGAAAATATTTTAATGGGATTTGTTGAGAGTATATGGACTCTTCTAATGATATCCAATCCTTAAGTCCCGTATGCAGGTGCCAATCCACTATCCGTGTCAAATGACAAGCCCAATAATATTTTTCCACATCTGGAAGACCAATGCCCCCCATATGTTTAGGAACAATTAGTTTGTCCGATTTGATCCTGGCTTGTTTGCCATTCCATAAAAATTTAAGACATATCCGTTTGAAGGTTTGAAGGTTTTAAAAAAGGAGCCAGGAATGTTGACCGGGAGGGTTTGCATTAGGTATAGAAGTCTGGGGAGGACATTCATTTTTATAATATCTGCTCTCTCAAACCAGGAGAAAAAGCCCTTATCCCATTTGATAAAATCATTTTCAATGGTGCGTAGCAGGGGTAAGAAATTCTTGTTGTATAAATCATTAATCTTGGGTGTCAATTTAATACCGAGGTAAGACAAGCTCTTATCTTTCCAGCTAAAGGGGAAATTGAGTTTACATAACTCAACATCGTTCATGGGAAGACATATGTTCAGGGCTTGATTTCTTGAAATTAATTTTTAGGTTAGAAATAATTGAGTTTCATTTATTAAAGAATGCCTCACTGTGAAATCATTCTAATATACCCTCTCCCGATACTCCTTCTACTATAATCTTGACAAGGTTATTATCCATTGATAGATATGTATATCTTTCCTTTCTTCCCTTCCTTTTCCATCCCTTTCCGTTTTCCTCTCGTTTCTTTTATCCTCTCTAGACTTAATGTATAACTATATAACATTTGGAATTTCCTTTTGAGGAATATTTTATGTGATTTACATGTTCTACAATTTATGTGTATTTAATATTCTGTATTTAATTCTCAAAATTTCAATAAAATGTTTGAAAACAAAAAAAATAAAAAAAAATTATATATAAATAGTGAAAAATAACTAATACATTGTTGAAAGTAATTACCTGCCAGTACCAAAAAATTTAGATACAAAATTTGAAAATAAGTGATAATAAGTAACGGCTCTGAAATCATAAAAAAATCAAAAAAATGGTACACTGATAAACCCAATAAAAGTGACAAAATATAGTAGGTATACCCGAATGGGTATATGTATATAAATATAAAATAAATAAATTGATGTGACCGATACTATTAAAATAAACCAAGTACCTGAAAAAATTAAAAATATATATATAAGAAAAAAAAGGTTCCCCAGTTGGGCTTGCAGGCAGCGGTTAAACAATTAATTATATATATGGACCACCATCTCCAGGGGCGGACTGGGCCAGGAGGAAAAGTGGAAATTGCCCCCCGGGCCGCTCACATTACATTTAAAACGTCCGCAACGCTGTTTTTTTTATTCTTGCTAAAACTCGGCAGCAGCGGCCGCCGATTGGCTGGCTGCTGCCGCGCTGCATTGTGGGAGTTGTAGGAAGGCAGGGCCAGCCTTAGATGTGCTTTGAGCCAGTGGGTGCTCTGTGATTGGCCGATCGGGCCATGTGCGAGGTGGGGGGCATGCCGGGAAGCAGACGTGGGGGTCTGTGATTGGCCTATTGGGCCATGTGCGATGGGCGGGGCAATCCGGGAAGCAGGCATGGAGGTCTGTGAATGGCCACTGTGGATTCGATGGTCGTGCCTGCTTGCTCCTGGAGTCCTGCCTTCCGATGTGTGTCTGCTGAGGGCTCATCTGCCAGGTCAGCTTACCCCCCCTCTTCTCTGTCACCCCCCCCCCCGTCTGGGGAGAGGGAGGGAGCAGCCAGAAAGTCAGTGTGTAACGTGTGATGCCTCCATAGTAAAATGCTGGGCCTTTTACTATAGGAGGCATTGGTGGACTACAAGGCCCAGCATTTTACTATGGAAGGCATTGGTGGACTACAAGGCCCAGCATTTTACTATGGGGGGTTCTGGTGGACTAAAAGGCCCAGCATTTGACTATAGGAGGCATTGGTGGGACTAACATTCTGGTCGTTGTAGTCCACCAATGCCTCCTATAGCAAAATGCTGGGCCTTGTAGTCCACCAGAGCCCCTATAGTAAAATGTTGGGCCTTGTAGTCCACCAGAGCCCCCTATAGTAAAATGCTGGGCCTTGTAGTCCACCAGAGCCCCCTATAGTAAAATGCTGGGCCTTGTAGTCCACCAATGCCTCTATAGTAAAATGCACCAATGCTGTAGTGTCAGTGTGTATTGTGTAGCAGTCAGTGGGTAGTTTATTGTGTAATGGTCTGTGGGTAGTTTATTGTGTAGCGGTAAGTGTGTATTGTGTAGCAGTCAGTGGGTAGTTTATTGTGTAATGGTCTGTGGTCTGTGGGTAGTTTATTGTATAGCGGTAAGTGTGTATTGTGTAAAGGTCTGTGGGTAGTGTATTGTGTAGCGGTCAGTGTGTATTGTGTAGCGGTCAGTGTGTATTGTGTAGCGGTCAGTGTGTATTGTGTAGCAGTCAGTAGGTAGTGTATTGTGTAGCGGTCTGTGAGTAGTCTATTGTGTAGTGGTCAGTGTGTATTGTGTAGCGGTCTGTGGGTAGTGTATTGGTCAGTGTGTAGTTTGTGTAGCGGTCAGTGTGTATTGTGTAGCGGTCAGTGGGTAGTGTATTGTGTAGTGGTCAGTGTGTGTTGTGGTCAGTGTGGGTAGTTTGTGTAGCGGTCAGTGTGTATTGTGTAGCAGTAAGTGTGTATTGTGTAGCGGTCAGTGGGTAGTTTATTGTGTAAAGGTCTGTGGGTAGTGTATTGTGTAGCGGTCAGTGTGTATTGAGTAGCGGTCAGTGTGTATTGTGTAGCAGTCAGTGTGTATTGTGTAGCAGTCAGTGGGTAGTGTATTGTGTAGCGGTCTGTGAGTAGTGTATTGTGTAGTGGTCAGTGTGTATTGTCTAGCGGTCTGTGGGTAGTGTATTGGTCAGTGGGTAGTTTGTGTAGCGGTCAGTGTGTATTGTGTAGCGGTCAGTGTGTATTGTGTAGCGGTCAGTGGGTAGTGTATTGTGTAGTAGTCAGTGTGTATTGTGTAGCGGTCTGTGGGTAGTTTGTGTAGCGGTCAGTGTGTATTGTGTAGCGGTCAGTGTGTATTGTGTAGCGGTCAGTGTGTATTGTGTAGCGGTCAGTGGGTAGTGTATTGTGTAGTGGTCAGTGTGTGTTGTGTAGCGGTCAGTGTGTATTGTGTAGTGGTCTGTGGGTAGTGTATTGGTCTGTGGGTAGTTTGTGTAGCGGTCAGTGTGTATTGTGTAGCAGTAAGTGTGTATTGTGTAGCGGTCAGTGGGTAGTTTATTGTGTAAAGGTTTGTGGGTAGTGTATTGTGTAGCGGTCAGTGTGTATTGAGTAGCGGTCAGTGTGTATTGTGTAGCAGTCAGTGTGTATTGTGTAGCAGTCAGTGGGTAGTGTATTGTGTAGCGGTCTGTGAGTAGTGTATTGTGTAGTGGTCAGTGTGTATTGTTTAGCGGTCTGTAGGTAGTGTATTGGTCAGTGGGTAGTTTGTGTAGCGGTCAGTGTGTATTGTGTAGCGGTCAGTGTGTATTGTGTAGCGGTCAGTGGGTAGTGTATTGTGTAGTAGTCAGTGTGTATTGTGTAGCGGTCTGTGGGTAGTTTGTGTAGCGGTCAGTGTGTATTGTGTAGCGGTCAGTGTGTATTGTGTAGCGGTCAGTGTGTATTGTGTAGCGGTCAGTGGGTAGTGTATTGTGTAGTGGTCAGTGTGTGTTGTGTAGCGGTCAGTGTGTATTGTGTAGTGGTCTGTGGGTAGTGTATTGGTCTGTGGGTAGTTTGTGTAGCGGTCAGTGTGTATTGTGTAGCAGTAAGTGTGTATTGTGTAGCGGTCAGTGGGTAGTTTATTGTGTAAAGGTCTGTGGGTAGTGTATTGTGTAGCGGTCAGTGTGTATTGAGTAGCGGTCAGTGTGTATTGTGTAGCAGTCAGTGTGTATTGTGTAGCAGTCAGTGGGTAGTGTATTGTGTAGCGGTCTGTGAGTAGTGTATTGTGTAGTGGTCAGTGTGTATTGTCTAGCGGTCTGTGGGTAGTGTATTGCTCAGTTGGTAGTTTGTGTAGCGGTCAGTGTGTATTGTGTAGCGGTCAGTGTGTATTGTGTAGCGGTCAGTGGGTAGTGTATTGTGTAGTAGTCAGTGTGTATTGTGTAGCAGTCTGTGGGTAGTTTGTGTAGCGGTCAGTGTGTATTGTGTAGCGGTCTGTGGGTAGTGTATTGGTCAGTGGGTAGTTTGTGTAGCGGTAAGTGTGTATTGTGTAGCGGTTAGTGGGTAGTTTATTGTGTAAAGGTCTGTGGGTAGTGTATTGTGTAGCGGTCAGTGTGTATTGTGTAGCGGTCAGTGTGTATTGTGTAGCGGTCAGTGTGTATTGTGTAGCAGTCAGTGTGTATTGTGTAGCAGTCAGTGGGTAGTGTATTGTGTAGCGGTCTGTGAGTAGTGTATTGTGTAGTGGTCAGTGTGTATTGTGTAGCGGTCTGTGGGTAGTGTATTGGTCAGTGGGTAGTTTGTGTAGCGGTCAGTGTGTATTGTGTAGCGGTCAGTGTGTATTGTGTAGCGGTCAGTAGTGGGTAGTTTGTGTAGCTGTCATTGTGTATTGTGTAGTGATCAGTGTGTATTGTGTAGCGGTCTGTGGGTAGTTTGTGTAGCTGTCAGTGTGTATTGTGTAGCGGTCTGTGGGTAGTGTATTGGTCAGTGGGTAGTTTGTGTAGCGGTAAGTGTGTATTGTGTAGCGGTCAGTGGGTATTGTGTAGCGGTCAGTGGGTAGTTTAGTGTGTAGCGGTCTGGGGGGGGGGGCTCCACAGGATTAGCTCACACAGGGCGCCTGAACACCTAAGGCCGGCCCTGTAGGAAGGTCATGTGGCCCCTAAGATCCACCGGCATTCTGATGGGGCACAGCGGCAGCATCCGATGGACCACTGGTAGCATTTGATGGGGCACACTGGCAGCAATTGATGGGCACAGTGTCAACAATTGATGGGTACAGTGGCTGCGTTTGATGGCACAGTAGCAGCATCTGATGGGGCACAGTAGCGACAATTGATGAGCACACTGGCAACATCTGATGTAGCACAGTGGCAGTATCTGATGGGGCACAGTAACAGCAATTGACTGGACCACTTGCAGCATTTGATGGGGCACACTGGTGGCAATTGATGGGTACAGTGGCTGCGTTTGATGGCACAGTGGCAGTATCTGATGGGGCACAGTAGAGACAATTGATCGTCACACTGACATCTGATGGGGAACAGTAGCGGCAATTGATCAGCACACTTGCAGTATCTGATGGGGCACAGTAGCGACAAGTGTTGGGCACAGTAGTGGCAATTGATGGGCACACTAGCAGCATCTGATGGGGCACAGTAGCGACAATTGATTGTCACCCTGGCAGCATCTGATGGGGCACAGTAGTGGTAATTGATTGGAACACTGGCAGCATTTGGCACAGTAGCGCAATTGATGGACACACTGGCAGCATCTGATGGGGCACAGTAGCGAAAATTAAAGGGACCACTGGCAGCAATTGATGGGCACAGTGTCAGCAATTGATGGGTACAGTGGCTGCGTTTGATGACACAGTGGTGGCAATTTTGAGAACCAGCCGCCACTGCTGTGCCCCACTTGTCAGCCTAATTTATTACTGTCCCCCACTTATCAGCTTAATGTATTACTGTCACAGTAATACACAAAGCCAACAAGTGGGGGTCGGGGGGACTTTAATACATGAAGCTGACAAGTGAGAAATTTGAAGGTGATACAGGGGAACAACAACTGAGGGGACAGTAATGAAGAAGAAGGTGAAGGTGTTTGCACTGCATTAATGGACAATGATCAGGCTGCACTGATGGGCACTGATCAGGATGCATTAACAGGATGCATTAACAGGCACTATCTGCACTTTTTTAATTACTACATTGTATCATATTTGTCTTGCTTCATAACATCAATCATCCGTTATAAAACCATGTGGACATGGATGGCGAGCTGATTTGTGGTTCAGTGGGCCACTTGACTGGACTTGCCCCCCAGGCCTAAGGCTGCCAGTACAATAACAAGAATATGATTCTTAATAAATATTCCCAACTGTGAAGAAAGAGAATATATAAATGAGTGAACCCAAAAAGTTCAAACGTGAAGAATTATATTAGTGCTAACAGATGAATCCTGGAGAAAAACAGTTCTTATAGAGAACAATCCATAGAAGTGAATAGAAGGGAAAATGTATGACAAAAATCCTTCATCCACCAAAGCTGAGGTAGTGTTGTAGTCTCCTTACCCAGGGCCGGCCTTTGGGGTGTGCGGACAGTGCGATCGCACAGGGCGCCATAGCAACATGGGCGCCTGGCGACCGCACAGATTTTTTAATTTGCTCACGTATTAAGTAGTGGGCGGGGGCGTGCCGCACACTGTGGGTGTCAGGCCGGCGACGGCGCCCCCCCCCCCCACTGAAGAGGACCTTGCCCGGTGCCTGGCTTTGCAGGGGTGGTGCCGTGCAAGCCGCATCCCAGCGAGCCGTCGGCACACCCCGTGGTCTGAGTCTCGGCTGCCTGTGACTGTCTCAGTCACGCAGCCGAGCAGTGAAGCCGTCTCCCCCTTGCCTGTACTGTGCTGTGTGTGCAGCACGCGGCAAGCAGGTTATCTGAGCCTGCTTGCTTTACAGGTCTGAAGGGGGGGTCGTCTGTATTTTAGGGGGGTCTGCACTGTAGGGGTTTATCTGTATTGTAGGGGGTGGTGTTTTCTGTATTGTGTGTGTGTGGAGGGGTTCTTTATTGTTGGGGGGTCTGCACTGTAGGGGTTTATCTGTATTGTAGGGGGGGGTGTTTTCTGTATTGTGGGGGGGTGGTTCTTTATTGTAGGGGTGGTCTATTGTAAGGGGGTTCTGTATTGTGGGGGGGGGGGGTTTGCACTGTACGGGGGTCTGCATAACATGCAGGGGGTCCAAAACTGTTAGAGGGTGTCTGTGTAACATACAGGTGTCCGAGGCTGTGTAATGTAAAGGGGTCCAGAGCTGTGGGGTGCTGTGTAATGTAAAGGGGTCCAGAGGTGCAGGGTGCTGTGTAGCATAAAGGGGTCCAGAGCTGTGGGGTGCTGTGTAATGTAAGGGGCCCAGAGGTGCAGGGTGCTGTGTAATGTAAGGGGCCCAGAGGTGCAGGGTGCTGTGTAATGTAAAGGGGTCCAGAGGTGCAGGGTGCTGTGTAGCGTAAAGGGGTCCAGAGGTGCAGGGTGCTGTGTAATGTAAGGGGCCCAGAGGTGCAGGGCGCTGTGTAGTGTAAAGGGGCCCAGAGGTGCAGGGTGCTGTGTAATGTAAAGGGGCCCAGAGGTGCAGGGTGCTGTGTAATGTAAGGGGCCCAGAGGTGCAGGGTGCTGTGTAATGTAAGGGTCCCAGAGGGGCAGGGTGCTGTGTAATGTAAGGGGCCCAGAGGTGCAGGGTTCTGTGTAGTGTAAAGGGGTCCAGAGGTGCAGGGTGTTGTGTAATGTAAAGGGGCCCAGAGGTGCAGGGTGCTGTGTAATGTAAAGGGGTCCAGAGATGCAGGGTTCTGTGTAATGTAAAGGGGTCCAGAGCTGTGGGGTGCTGTGTAATGTAAGGGGCCCAGTGGTGCAAGGTGCTGTGTAGCGTAAAGGGGTCCAGAGGTGCAGGGTGCTGTGTAATGTAAAGGGGTCCACCCAGAGGGGCAGGGTGCTATGTAATGTAAAGGGGTCCAGAAGTGCAGGGGGCTTTGTAATGTAATGGGTGTTGTGTAATGTAGAGGGGTCCAGAAGGGCAGGGGGCTTTGTAATGTAATGGGGCCCAGAGGTGCAGGATGTGTAATGTAAAGGGGCCCAGAGGTGCAGTTGTGGAGAGGTGTACACAGTAGTGACAGGTACACCTGGCAGGCCGCAGGCAGATTCTGCCGGAAAGACGGCATCGTGGCTGTCCTTGCCTTGCTATGAGGAGCTCATACGCCATGCGCACTGAGAAGACAAAGGAGGGCAAGAATCCACAGATGCAGGCAGCAGATGTAAAACCTTTTTTCTGTAAGTAAATTCTTTTTTTATAAGTGCACTGCTTAATGTCTGTTTTGTATTTTCTTTTTTAAATAAGGTGTTTCTTAAAGGAATAGTAAATACAAAAGTTAAAAAATACTTTATTGTAATTATGTTTGATATTTGATAGTAAATTTACAGGTAGTGTTATTATACCGTGTGATTTACTTTATAAGTGGCGTTATTATACTGTGTGAATAAAGGAATGGAAGGCTTTAAATGGAGCCGCTATTGGAGAAATGGGTGTGGTTACCGAGGGGTGTGGTTACCAAGGGGCGTAGTTACTGAGGGGCGTGGTCACTAGGGGGCGCTGTAAAGCTTTCTCGCACAGGGCGCCTAAAGGCCTAAGGCCGGCCCTGTCCTTACCCAAAGGATATGACCGTTATCACGGCGGTCACTCCAGACCAAGGCTGTATCCTGGCCTAGGCCAACAAGGCCCAGGCCTAGGGCAGCACTTTGCAGGGGGGCAGCACGGAAAGAGCCCCCACTGACTTGCGCTACACTGTTAGTCTTATGGGGTGGACTGGGCTGACAAGCAAAGTATTCTAACGCCCCCATAAAGCGGCCACATTGCTTCTGGTATGCGGGCTGGGCGCTGCTTCTAATTTTGGCTGTCCTATTATCCTGGACCACAAACCTTCCTCACTGTGCTATATGTTTTCTGCTGCACCATTGGCATGATGTTATCTTCTTAGTCCTCCCCATCAAATTATCAGAAATGTGTGCTTAAAGTAAAATTATAGACAACACTTTTCTTTTTAATTTTGAATACAGTAAGGGAGGGTTATAGCCCCTGCCAGTTTATTTTTACCATCCCTGTCCCATTGCAGAGATTTCCCTTCACTTCCTGCCCCATAGCCAAACAGGAAGTGAGAGGAAATCTATGCAAATTAAGGGAATTCATTGTGCGCCCACCCCCCGGCTCTTAGTCCGCACTAAAAAAAAAATAGGGCGGTTCTTAAACAGCAAAGGGTGTGGTATTGACAAAAAGGGGTGGGCATAATTAGGGGGTGCCCAAGTTTAGTCAGGCCTAGGGAAGCACAAAACCTAAATACACCACTGCTCCAGACACCGGGGTTTAAGGTCTCCCTAAAGACTCACTGCTGGTAGCCGGGTAACAGAGATAAGAGCGGTATCTGGTATCTCAGGAAGATATCAACTAAAGAAACTCCATAGTGTAATACAGTAGATAAGATTTAATATGCCAAAAAAGTATTGTACTAACAAGAAATAAATTCAAATGGCACAGTAAAAATGCATATAGAAGCGTGGCGTCTCCTTAAGGCTTCCATTGCTTGTTTTTCGTGTCAGTGTATATTAGTATGGAAGGCATGATGACGTCAAATTATAGGTCACACCCAGGGATGGACTGAGACCAAAATTTGGCCCTGGACTTTATCCAGACCGGCCCACTATATGTTTGCAAACAAGAACAAAAACAGTATATAAACTATACGCAATTGTGCAAAAAAACATAAGTAGCATAACATAAGGAGCCCTCACTCACCTCTTATTTCACTTATTCTCCTCTGTATTTTTCTCATCCTTCTCACATCACTGCATGTAGTGGAGGGCGAGCTGCGCAGCGATTACTTTGACAGGCTGTCACTGAAACCAGCCCACTGAGCCATCGGCCCACCGGGAAACTCCCTGTAGTCCCTATGGCCAGTCCATGCCTGGTCACACCCTATGTGTTTCGTCACTAAGGGATGTTGTCTGGGATTGCCTACTGTATTTGCGTCATCACGCATGCCCTTAAATAATACCGCAACTCCATCTTGACTGAGGGCTGTGGCAATAGGGCTATAGAGAGAGACACTCGGCGCCAGCATAACTGTTGGACAAGGTTAAAAGCAAATGGAAGACTACTTCTTAGATAAAATACTACCATCTTGTGGCGAAAATAGAAAATACATAAAAAAAATGTTTTAACGGAGACACATGATACAAGCATAAGAAGTCAAGAGGACGCTGTAGATACATTAATGTAAAAACTATCTGGTCATGACCTATATTACAAATCGCATGTGACAATACAATGATCATTTTAATTAGAAAGGTGTATTATAACCAATAAGGCAAAAATGTTTAAAGTTTAACTGAATAATTAAAAATTATTAGAAATTATTTATGATAACAACAAATAATAAAAAATATATTAAAATACAGAGATGAACTAAGCATTGTTTATAAAACAATTAATGTCTTAATCGATATCTAAGGCCCCATGCACACGAGAAGCTGTTAAACGGTGTTAAACGTGTGTTCAGAGGCAGTTGGACACATGCAATGTTATCCTATGTGTCCATGCACACAGTCTCCTTTATTTATCTGTTTTTAGGCAGTTGCGTTTAACCTCGTTTCTCCAGAAGCAAAAAAATGGGTTCAGACGCAAAAGTTTTCCACGTTTCAGACGCAAAACGCGGCAAAATACGCTATTTCGTTTATATGCATTTTTAAAGGTGACCTATTTTTTTACATTAGAAATCTCAAAAATGATGGCAAAGGATGAAAAACCATTAAAAACCATAAAAAAACTGCAATTGCTTGCATTGCATTGTGGACACTCCACAACTTGTGGCAGGTGATGTGTTAACCACTTGCTTACTGGGCACTTAAACACCCTTCCTGCCCAGAGCAATTTTCAGCTTTCAGCACTCTCACACTTTGAATGACAATTACTCAGTCATGCAACACTATACCTAAATGATTTTTTTGTCCTTTTCTTCCCACAAATAGAGCTTTCTTTTGGTGGTATTTGATCATCTCTGGGTTTTTTATTTTTTGCGCTATTAATAAAAAAAGACCGAAAATTTTGAAAAAAAAACGTTTTTTTCTTAGTTTCTGTGATAAAATTTTGCAAATTATTAATTTTTCTTCATAAATTTTGGCCACAATTTATACTGCTACATGTCTTTGATAAAAATAACCCAAAAATTTTCGAAATTATTTGGTCTGTGTGAAAATTTTGGAGTCTACAAGCTATAGTGCAAATCATAAAAAATTATCACATCTGATTACACCTGATGTACTGAAGGCCTATCTCATTTCTTGAGACCCCAACAAGCCAGGAAAGTACAAATTCCCCCCAAATAACCCCATTTTGGAAAGTAAACATTCCAAGGTATTTATTAAGAGGCATGGTGAGGTATTTGAAGTTGTAATTTTTTCCCACAATACTTTGCAAAATTAAGATTTTTATTTTTTATTTAAAAATGTTCTCAAAATTGTCATTGTAATAGCTTATTTCTCTCACATGGCATGTGCATACCACAAATTACACCCCAAAATACATTCTGCTACTCCTCCTGAGTAAAACGATACCCCATGTGTGAGACTTTTTCACTGCCTGGCCACATACGGAGGCCCAACATGCAGGGAGCGCCATCAGGGGTTTTAGGAGCATAAATTGCACATCTAACTAGTTGACTACCTATTACACTTTTGAAGGCCCTGAAACACCAGGATAATGAAATTACCCACAAAATGACCCCATTTTGGAAAGCTAACACCCCAACGTATAATCTATGAGGCATAATGAGTCTTTTGAACGGTTCATTGTTTTCCAGAAGTTTTTGGAACACGTGGAAAAAAAATGAAAACGCATTTTTTTTTACACAAAGTTGTCCGTTTCTAAGATATTTCCAACACATAGCATTTAGATAGCAAAAATGACACCCCAAAATACATTCTGCTACTCCTCCTGAGTAAAACGATACCCCATGTGTGAGACTTTTTCACTGCCTGGCCACATACGGAGGCCCAACATGCAGGAAGCGCCATCCGGGGTTTTAGGAGCATAAATTGCACATCTAACTAGTTGACTACCTATTACACTTTTGAAGGCCCTGGAACACCAGGATAATGAAATTACCCACAAAATGACCCCATTTTGGAAAGCTAACACCCCAACGTATAATCTATGAGGCATAATGAGTCTTTTGAACGGTTCATTGTTTTCCAGAAGTTTTTGGAACACGTGGAAAAAAAATGAAAACGCATTTTTTTTACACAAAGTTGTCCGTTTCTAAGATATTTCCAACACATAGCATTTAGATAGCAAAAATGACACCCCAAAATACATTCTGCTACTCCTCCTGAGTAAAACGATACCCCATGTGTGAGACTTTTTCACTGCCTGGCCACATACGGAGGCCCAACATGCAGGAAGCGCCATCCAGGGTTTTAGGAGCATAAATTGCACATCTAACTAGTTGACTACCTATTACACTTTTGAAGGCCCTGGAACACCAGGATAATGAAATTACCCACAAAATGACCCCATTTTGGAAAGCTAACACCCCCACGTATAATCTATGAGGCATAATGAGTCTTTTGAACGGTTCATTGTTTTCCAGAAGTTTTTGGAACACGTGGAAAAAAAAAATGAAAACGCATTTTTTTTTACACAAAGTTGTGCGTTTCTAAGATATTTCCAACACATAGCATTTAGATAGCAAAAATGACACCCCAAAATACATTCTGCTACTCCTCCTGAGTAAAACGATACCCCATGTGTGAGACTTCTACACAGCCTGACCACATACAGAGATCAAACATGCAAGGAACACGGTCCGGTGTTCCAGAGACACATAGCATGCACATACCAAGAGTTACACCCCAAAATACATTATGCTGAGCAAAGCGTAAACAAAAGATTACCTGTGGTAATAGTAGCGCAGTTTTACACAGCAGGATAGCACTGGTCCAGGCAGCAGGCAGGGACTTGGTCAGCAACGGCATCCACAATTGTCCAGGCAGGGATACTGTCCCGTCAGGGTTAGTGCAGGTGGTCAGTTCATGCACCAGGCAGAGGCATGATGGCATAGGTCCTACAGGCAGAAGTAGGGCCTCGTTCAGGACAGAATGGGGACAGGGGTGGAGGCTTCTCCCACCCAAATCTCTTTGAAGCCTTCGGGCAACCAGACCCTAATCTAGAATGAGAAAACAAAAACAATTGTTTTCTTCATCCAGAAAAACAAATTCTGGAGCCCCTCACATATGTGAGACCGCTGTGCTATGAATCCCACTAGTCCACTGGCAGGGTAAAAGATCAGTCCAAGAGGCAGGCAAAAAGAATGGTCAAACAGTCCAGGGTCAGTTCCAGATCAGGCAGAGGTATAAACAGAATCGGTAGGCATAAGCATGGTCAAATAACAGTCCAGGGTCAGTTCCAAATCAGGCAGAGGTATAAACAGAATCGGTAGGCAGAATCGTGGTCAAATAACAAGCCGGGGTCATAAGCAGAGGTCATAAGCAGAGGTATAAGGGGTGTGAAGGTAAATGGCAGAAAGTGACTAATAATTTAGTGAGGTATGGTAACGGGCGAAACAACCAACTACGCAGAGGGCTGGTTGGGAAGGGCATTTAGGACAATAATAAATGGTGTCTCTTCTCACTCCTGCTTTGGCGCACACCTTGCATCTTTTTTGGCATTTATGGCCTGTTGGTCTGGGAGGGAGTTTATCTGGAAAGTGGCGCTCGCTGAGTCGGCTAACCACATCGGATCGAATGTATTCTGGTGGGTTGCTGGGATATAAAAGGGCAGTGGTGATTTCCTCCAGGTAGAAAAGGTAGGGTTTGGGTCTTGGAGTGGATTTCCGATATATCACATATGTGTTGTACGCGGCCAAATTGAACAAATAGATTGAAACTTTTTTATACCACTGGTATGATCTTCTTGTAGAAAGGTAGGGTTCCAGCATCTGGTCGTTCAAATCGACACTCCCCATGAACTTATTGTAGTCATAAATGCATTTCGGTTTCTGGATTAGCCCATTCCTCGTTCTGGTCTCAACGAATGTGTTGTTGTGGATGGTAGAAAGCACGTACACATCCCTTTTGTCCCTCCATTTCACAGCCAGAACTTCCTCTGTACGTAAACTCGCCGTCTCCCCTTTTTCTAATTTTTTGACGACAAGACTTTGAGGAAAGCCCTTCCGGTTCGATCGCACGGTGCCGCATGCTGGGGTTTTTTTTTGGAAAAGGTTTCGGAACAGGGGCAAACTTGTGTAGAAATTGTCCACATATAAGTGGTATCCTTTCTCCAGGAGTGGGTTCAGGAGTTGCCAAACAATTTTCCCGCTGGTTCCTACGTAGTCTGGACAATTAGGGGGGTGTAGCTGGCTGTCCTTTCCTTCGTATACGTTGAAGGCATACGTATAACCTGTGGCTCGGTCACATAATTTATAGAGCTTCACCCCATAGCGGGCCCTTTTACTGGGAATGAATTGTTTTATGCCCAGCCTGCCAGAAAATTTTACTAAGGATTCGTCTACACATATTTGTTGGTCCGGGGTAAACAACTGGGGGAAAATTTCGGAAAAATAAATAAGTAGTGGCCGAATTTTAAAAGTTTCAAAACTTGGGTCATTTCGGGGAGGGCACTGGGTATTGTCGTTGTAGTGTAGGAATCTCATTATCAATTGATATCTGGTCCTGGGCATTTTTGAGGAAAAGATGGGCATGTGGTAGATGGGGCGGTTTGACCAATAGGCACGTAGCTGGTTTTTGTGGTTTAGTCCCATACAGAATATGAGGCCCAAAAAATTTTTAAACTCTTCCACTGTTAGGGCTCTCCACTCGAAGGGACGGGCATAATAGGATGTGGGGTTACTGGAAATAAATTGTTCTGCATAAAGATTGCACTGGGTAACAATTGAGGCAAGCATGTTGTCGGTGAAAATTAAATTAAAAAAGTTAATCGGGGCAAAATTTTCTGTGTCCACCTGGACTCCTGGCTGGGCAGTGAAGGGGGGAATGTTGGCTTCTCCTGAATTAGAAGGAAGCCACAGGGGGTTCTGAAGGGAATAGGGAAGGCTGGCATGGGACCTAACCCTTTGGGACTGAGGTGACACCCCACTGGTACGTGACCTTGCTTGCGGAGGTATTGCGGTACTGGTGGATGGCACAGCGGTGCTGGTGGATGGCACATCGGTTCTGGTGGATGGCACAGCGGTGCTGGTGGATGGCACTGCCTCCTTAGCAATACGCCTTCTTCTGGCGGGTGGACCCTCCTCCTCCTCTTCTTCTTCTTCCTCGTCCTCCTCTTCTTCTTCCTCCTCGTCCTCCTCCTCGGATGTCTCTTCTCCACTGCTGACTATCGGCTCATAGGTGACGTCAGATTCGTTGTCGGAATTTTCAGGGGAATCCGAATCGCAGAGCTCCCCGTTGCTCTCGTCAGCCGCCATAATTTCATATGCCTCCTCGAGTGAAAAGGATCTTTTAGCCATTGTTGGCACTGATGAGACTGACAGGTGGCACTGACGGCAAATGGCACGGACTGATGGCAGATGGCACTGATGGCAGGTAGCACTAATGGCAGGTAGCACTAATGGCAGCTGGCACGGGCAGATAGCACTAATGACAGATAGCACTGATGACAGATGGCACTGATGACAGATGGCACTGATGGCAGGTGGCACGGGCAGATAGCACTGATGGCAGGTGGCACAGGCAGGTGGCACTGATGGTAGATTGCACTGGCAGGTGGCACTGATGGTAGATTGCACTAGCAGGTGACACTGATGGCAGATTGCACTGATGGCAGATGGCACTTACGGCAGATGGCAGGTGGCACTGATGGCAGGGGCAGGTGGCACTGATGGCAGGGGCAGATGGCACTGATGGCAGGGGCAGATGGCACTGGGGGCAGGTGGCACTGATGGCAGGGACAGGTGGCACAGGCTGTTTGCACTGGCAGGTGGCACAGGCTGTTTGCACTGGCAGGTGGCACTGGCAGAGACACTGGCGCTGTTTTTAAACTTTAACTTTTTACTCACTGACTGTAACTGCTTTCACTCTTTCTCTCCTCACACGCTGTGTGTGAGGAGAGAAAGCCGGCGATGAGAGATGATCTCATTTGTTTACAATTGAGATCATCTCTCATTGGACATCGGGATCGAGTGCTGAATGGCCTCTGCGATTGGCCATTCAGCACGATTTGTGATTGGCTGTGTCCAAGGGACACGGCCAACACAGTTTTTTGCCGATGCGCGCTCGCGGGGACGCGCAGGGAGCGGGGAAAGGCTGTCACGTCCAAAGACGTCAACCCGGCGCCTCAGGTTTGCGCGGTTCACGTCTTTGGACGTGACAGGGAAACGAAGTGGTTAAGGTGACGTGGCAGGTGATGTGACCAGGTGACGTGGCAAGTGGACATGCCACAACTTGTGGCAGGTGACGTGGTCAGGTGACATGGCCAGTGGACAATCCACAACTTGTGGCAAGGTGATGTGGCAAGTGGACAATCCACAACTTATGACAGGTGATGTGGCCAGGTGATGTGGCCAGGTGACGAGGCCAGATGACATGGCCAGGTGACGTGGCAAGTATACAATCCACAACTTGTGGCAGGTGACGTGACGTGGCCAGGTGACGTGGCCAGTGGACAATTGACAACTTGTGGCAGATGACGTGGCCAGGTGACGTGGCAAGTGGACACTCCACAACATGTGGCAGGTGACGTGCCAGGTGATGTAAACAGGTACCGTGGCAGGTGATATGGCCAGATGACATGGCCAGGTGACGTCGCAAGTGGACAATCCACAACTTGTGGCAGGTAACGTGGCCAGTGGACAATCCACAACTTGTGACAGAAGACGTGGCCAGGTGACGTGGTGAGTGGACAATCCAAAACTTATAACAAGTGATGTGGCCAGGTGACATGCCAGGTGATGTGAACAGGTGACGTGGCAGGTGACATGGCCAAGTGACAGGTGATGTGACAAGTGGACAATCAACAACTTGTGGCAGGCGAAGTGGACAGGTGATGTGACAAGTGGACAATTCACAACTTGTGGCAAGTGGACAATCCACAACTTGTGGCAGGTGTCATGGCAGGTGATGTGATCAGGTGACGTGGCAATTGGACATTCCACAACTTGTGGCAGGTGATGTGGCCAGGTGACATGGCAGGTGACATAGCCAGATGACATGGCCAGGTGACGTGGCAACTGGACAATCCACAACTTGTGGCAGGTGACGTGGCTAGGTGACGTGGTCAGTGGACAATCCACAACTTGTGGCAGATGACGTGGCAAGTGGACAATCCAAAACTTGTGGTAGGTGATGTGGCAAGTGGGAGATCAAATGTGAAAAAAGCTTCTGCGCTACTAAGAGAGTAACGTCTTCCTACATAAACAGTGTAATTAATTGCAGCAAAAACTATGCAGTGCATACACAACAGCAAAAATATATATCAATAATAAATAAATAAGGTAATTGAGCAAAAATTTCATATATAAACCATATGCAGACACATAAACATTAAACGTGTATAGGTGATGAGTGAAGGATGTAAAGGATTTAACTAGAAAAAATAATAATAATAATAGTGTGACAAAGTCCATGGGCCAGATTCTCAAAAGAGATACGACGGTGTATCGCAGGAAACACCGTCGTATCTCTGTTTTTTTTACTGGGTATCTATGCGTCTGATTCATAGAATCATTTACGCATAGATACAGTGAAGATCCGACAGGTGTAAAACACTTAGGCCCCGTACACACGGCAGAGAACCTCGACGGGCGGAACACATCGTTACGCCCCTCGAGGTTCTCTGCCGGCCGTCAGAATTGGCGACCCGCCCGTCGGGAAAGGCAACCAGCCATTCATCCCGACGGGCCGTCGAGCAAATAGAGAACCTGTTCTCTATTTGCTCGACGGGTTTTCCAAAGGGCGGGGCTCGCCGAGAGCGTACACACGGCCGAGGTTCTCGGCAGAATGCGGCTCCCAGCGAGGTTCTCGCTGGTTTCTGCCGAGAACCTCGGCCGTGTGTACGGGGCTTCACACCGTCGGATCGTAGATGTAATGACTTCGCTGGCCGCTAGGTGGCCTTTACGTTGATTTCTCATTTGCCTATGCAAATGAGCCTAATATGCCGATTCCCAAACGTTTTTACGTAACCTTATGAAGTTCCGTCGTATGCCATGTTAAGTATGGCGTCGGGACAGCGTCTTCTTTTTCCGTCTGTCGTACGTTTTGGCGCGAATTATAATGATATATTCAATATTTCAGCAAAAATATGAAAAGGCCATTAAAACTTAAATGTGATCGTAACAATTTTATAAGAAAATCAAGATGACTCCAAAGTGAACAAGAAACACATGTGACTTAGATGTACAATGTCCCCAATACATCAGCTATCTCCACTTTTTACAAGCTCGAATGAAACTGAATGACAATGACAGTTATCATAGAACAAATGATTGTTGTCCTAAATCTTGGTGAATAAACAAGCGATGTTTAAGGAAACCAGCCTTATCCTAGAACATCCTTTGTAAGTCAAGAACTGATTTCAGGTGAGGAAATAAATCCATTGTAGACCGAAGACCGAACATTGACTCAGCCATTCTAAAACAATGACTTGTGTTGACCAACTAGATTTCCTGAGAAGAAGATATTTACACAGCTGGGCTCTCGGGCCACCACGGAAGAGATAGTTTTAAATATGGTCTTCACAAACCAATGTACAAAGTTGACTTGCATTATGAATATACGGGGTATTAGGAAAATATACGTTGACATGAAAAATAATATTTCCAAATTATCAAGGACATCTTAAGGACTGTGGGATATATATAACCATCGCATCAGCTAATTTAGAAATTTGTAAAAAGAATTATAGGAGAAATTTGTTTTTATCAATAGATGTGTTTTTAAAGAAACTAAATCCACATTATGGAAGATATAGAATTGTGATTATAAAGATGTATGCTGCAACATGTGTCCCTCAAACACATATCAAAATAATTCATGTATCCACATTAATAATTATTTTGCATTGATTGAGATATCAACCTGTGCATGATTGGAAAGAATGTTGTTGGGAAATATGCGGTTATACAGGTATATACGTTTATATGATGTAGGGATCAAATATATATTAATTGGATATGATGGAACATAAAGTTATCAGAGATACATATATAGAAGTTACCAATAATAAGAATAATAAGTTAATAATAATAATACAAGTCTCCCCAGTAATATAAAATTATCTTACAGATATTCTCACAATAAAGGTGAGACACCTAGTGGCTGAAAGTGATATTACTTGAGGTTCTCAAAACTCAGTGACCCAGTAAATGATTAAAATCGTCAGCCAATAGGAGCCCGACATGTATTGCCAGGAACTCCCATAGAGACCAGAGGCCAATGAGTTAAGGACAGCTGTTAGATGGGCAGAACTTAGTATAATTTAATGGTCCTATTGTTTGGAGTAATATAAGAAAGATAGCCCATGGGATGAGGAAAAAGAAGATCATTCAATGAAAAAGATCAAGGAAGGCAGATGGATCAATGAAGGAAGAAGACCCCATCCATAGGGGGAGGGGCACGCTAGGACAAGGTATGAAGGCAGCCTGTCGTCCCATGAAGGGCCATAGAAAGCACTGCATATTAACTCTGGTCACCTGCAAATTGCCATCGTGGAATTGGTAAATATGCCATTTTACTTTATCAGAAATATTGTTGTTCTGTAGGATTTAAAGTTGTATATCGTGTAGTCATGGTCTGGTCTCAATCAATAACTGGTAGATTTTTCTGTAAGCATACCATTTTTATATTTTAATATTTTTACATAATTTCAAAATTAATGACAGAACAAAGCCTTCCAATACATTTTCATATTTTTCCCGCTTACTTAAACTGCAGTAAAGTAACAGGTTGAAATATGAAATAGAAGCTTTCGTTTCATTGTCTTTTTATATAGTTATCTTGAGACTGGCCATGACACACAGATCAAAGGTATTGCACGCCCATTTTGGGGATAGTTTAATGTATCGCAATGTGTTTATGTAACGCAACTGGTATTCTAATGTCATGTAAATATCCATATTTTGTCAACCAATAAATTAGCTATTTTGTATGATTACACGTCTCCGTGAATACGTTCATAATATAGACTATGTCATATAGATTGACTTGTATTTAAAAACTTCTTCGTTATCAAAGAATTCAATATAATTTTACTGTGCGGGTAAATATAACCTTAAGAAAGCACAACATATAAATGGAGGCACTGCTGAGATAATGTCGATGTTTTGTACAAGTTCAATCATAGCTATGGTGGTGACAAAAATTACATTTTGCATGAAATTATGAAATTATGAATTATTAATTTTTGAAATCATGTATTATCAAATTTGGATAAAAGATATTTTTCTTTGCCTAAAAAGGTCTGGTCAAAATATATTGTTTGTTAATAGGGATTACCAAGAGTCGGCCCTTAGTGGTGAGACAATAACTCAGAGAAGATTGGTACGGATACAGGAAATGTTGGAAAAAATTTCCAAAGCTGAAATGACAGATGAGGCCAAAAAAAAATTGTCTGATGAGAGACTGATATAGCATACATTACAGGCCGTAAAACCCATGCCCGTCAGATAATAAAAGACGTGTGGAACTTGGGCGGTCAAATTGATGCACAAGATAACTCATCTAAGGTAAAGACAATAAAAAGGCTTGATCACATTATTGCGGATTTACGCATTATCCTGATGTATCTTAGTAATGGGTTTAACTGTCAAAATCCCCAACAGGAGATAGATATCTCAGAATCCCAGCCACATGTAACAGAAAAGGAATGTGAGCTCACTAAAAATAGAGAAGTGACCAATGAAAAGGCAGATCATTATCACAAGTCATTAATAACAGTGCGAAAGAACACTAGAATAAATCAAGACAAATGTCACAAAGATGCGAGACGATTAATATCAATAAAAGAGGTTGAGAGTTTTCTGCAGAAAACTGAATATCTTGACAAAAGTTGCAGAGTAATGAGCAGTGAAAATTTAGAAAGTTGCCGAGTAATAAGCAGTGAAAATTTAAAAGAAGAAACAAAGCAGTTTAAGTCAGAACAGGAATCTCCAACTAAGCAATCAAAAGAATTAAAAGTGAAGTTTGTGCCCCAGGGTAATTCTCAAATGCCTCACCCTGAAAGCGTAGAGTGTAACCAAAATCTAATACCTGACTCCCAATCTAAAATATTGGATTTGGACAATGGTGAGGGACCAGAAAAAGAACCCTCATCCTATCCCAAGCCATCTATTGAGCAAAACGGGGTAAAAAGTGAACCACCACATGAAAGTAGGTTTAATAAGTTTCCCCTGGGATCAGAGGAAAATATAGATACCCCTAAACAGGACGCCTCAGTAGATATAAAACGATTAATAAAAAAGATGAAGAGTTTTCTGCAGAAAACTGAATATCTTGACAAAAGTTGCAGAGTAATAAGCAGTGAAAATTTGGGAAGTTGCCGAGTAACAAGCAGTGAAAATTTAAAAGAAGAAACAAAGCAGTTTAAGTCAGAACAGGAATCTCCAACTAAGCAATCAAAAGAATTAAAAGTGAAGTTTGTGCCCCAGGGTAATTCTCAAATGCCTAACCCTGAAAGTGTAGAATGTAACCAAAATCTAATATCTGACTCTCAATCTAAAATATTGGGGTTAGACAATGAAGAGGGATCAGAAAAAGAACCCTCATTCTATCCCAAGCCACCTGTTGAGCAAAAGGGGGTAAAAAGTGAACCACCATATGAAA
Organism: Rana kukunoris; assembly: GCA_029574335.1. Classification (NCBI taxonomy): domain Eukaryota; kingdom Metazoa; phylum Chordata; class Amphibia; order Anura; family Ranidae; genus Rana; species Rana kukunoris. The sequence continues at coordinate 79,926 of JAJQKJ010002433.1, forward strand.
GTAGGTTTAATAAGCTTCCCCCGGGATCAAAGGAAAAGATAGGTACCCCTAAACGGGACGCCTCAGAAATAATATACATTTTAAATGATACTTTCCCTGTCTTTGAGCAAGAGGGATCCATGTGCGTCAATGACCACATCGAGGCCTATGAAAATACCTTATCAGCTTTAGGCCTAGATGATGACCAGTCAAGGATTAATTTCTTACCGAGGGTATTTAAAACCAAACACCGTAGATTCTGCGAATCTTTAAAAGGTCTGTCTGGTACTTCATGGCAAGAAATTAAACACCGCTGTCATATAGAATTTGGCCAGTACAAAAATGTTACAGCAGCTGGTGTGGCTAAACAAAATCTGAGAGGTTCCAGTAATCAAAGCCCCACAGAAGTGTTGTCTGTGCTCAAAAGTGCTTACCACTTAACAGAAAATAAGACAGATTGCAATAAAAGTGAGTTTAAATCCACGTTCGTTGAGACTCCACCTACCCACACAAAAGTGCGTTTAGCAAAAGACTACGAAGGGGGTGTTCACTTAAGTCCTTGGTAAAAAGAGGGTAACAATGTGTACTCTATCCAACGAACTGGGGAATACGATGAAAGGCCTCAACCCATCACTCAAATTGTGGATGAAACTAATGTATCTCCCCAATTATTACGGTTTGATACCCAGAAAATGACATGTGCTGATATAGCCAGAGGAGATATGCCACAGAGTCTTCCCAGCGGGAGACCACATACCCCACAAATTAGAAGGGGGGAACAGAAAACACCCTTTCAAGGGAGAGCACAAAGCCCACCTCAGGATTACCATCCTGGGGAACCAGACGCAAGGTTTCAGAGAAACTATAGGGTCTACCTCCAACGGGTCAAATTCAAACCCAAAGGTAGAAACCCATACTATTACCGGTCCAATTCGCCCCGGGGACCAACACAGGTAAATAGGGAGCAACTGTGGGGTAGGACACCCCAAAATCCCCTGAAGAATCGGGAGAGATTAAGGCCCAGACAACTATCCCAGAATCAGGACAGTGTTGCTGAAGGGGAGATGTCTGATAAAACTGAGCCAGTAGTCCCCAGAAAGTACAGAGACCGGGTCGCAGAACCCTATTCTGATCAGCCTGTAAGCAATACAGAAACCAAAATAAAGCAAGTTATGCATATAATACACGGTTTCATTGCTGTACGAAGTGTGAATCACATTTCTGTAAGAGGCAATTACTGGGGCCAGCCAAGGGCCACAGAGCCTTTGAAGCGCCTATGTTAAAGTAAATCAGAGGAATGCACTGGGAAGGCATAGGAGACAGAGGTTCTAACACCACATAAGTTTTTCCCAGAGTTACAGTAGTGAGGGTCCTGGAATCCCCAGCAGGGATCTTTGGTCGTTAGAAACTAACTGTTATCCTATCTTTCAGTGGTCACTTCATTCCTCTGACATAAACAGGTCGCTCAAAGCCGCTTAATTTCAAGAAGTCGCAGAAGACGATAATTACGGAGGATGATCGAATCCTAAAGATATTAACATCAGAAGGCCTAAAACGGTTTGATATTTTGGTAACAGATGAGTCACCCACCTAAGGTAGTGATTACCTCTATTAAGTCGTATTGACACCCCACAGGGGGAAGTGTTTTTATTTGTTTTTCCCCCACTAGAAGGTTGACTATCATATCAGACACTTTGTTGCTGACCATAAGTGTCGCATGTCCAAACTGAAATTATTTTTAAATGTTATTATTCCAGAACCACTATAATTAAGCTAAAAGAAAAAAAAAATGGTCCTGAAGAATGACAGTAGATTGACTATTGCATCAAATACTTTATTGCTGACAGTAAGTGTC
>JAJQKJ010000190.1:0-40000 GCA_029574335.1 Rana kukunoris
GCCCTCCGCTTGAGAGGCCGAAAAATATTCATCTATAGTGGAATTTTCCCTGTCTGAACCGTCGGACTTGGGTCTGCCTGATCCCCTTGTGGGTCCCGTTCTCTGAAGAGGAGACCTCCGCATCTGAAAACCCACACACTGGGTGAGGGGATCTAGCCGCTTGCTACTTGGGCAAGGACGGGAAAGCAACGCAGTTAACCTTTTCTCTAGCCCACTCATGGTGGCTGCTAGCATTTCTTCCGTCACGTTAAACGGGAATGGGTGGATCGGGGGCCGCCTCTGCCCCAGCACCCCCAATGGCTCTTGTACTATGCCACTCGGTGTCCTGACTGGCGAGGGTGGGGCCATAGAAGCCTGGCCCAAATCCTCTGACCCCGATGGAGACCCCTTTTGCTTTTTGGCACCTTTAGCAGCCTTGGCTGGTCCAGATCCCTTTGGAGCCATTGTACAACCTTGGGTCACCCCTATAGCCAACACCTGACTGTTGCAGCTAGGAGTAACCAATATGCGGGCAGGTATGAGGAAAATGAAAAATAACTAATTTCTCTCTTTTTCTTTTTTTTTTTTTACCCGCCTGGGAGGTGGCAATACTGAGGAAACCTGTGAGTATTGACACACCAATGCCCGTTAGCTGGAGTCCAAGGTAGACTCAGATACTGCTGGATCTAAGGCTGAGTCCCTTTAAGCAAAAAACTTTTTTTTTTTTTTTTTTTTTTTCTGGTCAATAGTGGACCTAAGTCCTAGACCTGAAGATCCACAAAACCGCCACTAGGTGTCCCTGTGTGGCCAAAAGACCAGCTGCACGCTCTGTATCCTTTCTTCCTCTGCCTCCAGGAGGGAAAGACCAGCCAGAGAGAAGTTTTCCCTTTATACAGACCCTGACGCTGCTGGCCCGCCCCCCCCGACGCACGCCGACGCTATAAAAGGCGGCGTGCACGCGCGCGCACAATCGCGCGCACACACGCGCGCACAATCGCGCGCACCACGCTGAAACCACATGGAGGAAGCAGAGCAGAGGAACAACATGGACCAGCGTTATGCAGCACCAACAGACACCCGGTAAGCACTAATCTTATTGTAGTGCACACCCAGCGAGGAAGCTGTCCCCTTGGGCTTCCTAAGAAACAGGAGTTTTTACCAGCAATTTCCTCTTTAAAACGTGGGGTTGCAGTATCAGTGTTAACAGGCAGACCTGGGGTGAGTAGCAAATATATAACTTACACAAGTATACATATATCTACATGTTATCTGGGTAAACATTAGAATCCCATCCTGCCTCAACAGACATAGTGGAGATAGTGGCTGATGCACAAGCATACTGTTAGCCAACCCAGAACCCCCAGGGGGATACCTACTGTCGAACCAAGTCCCGCAGGTTCCCTCTTACCTGCTCCACGCCGCAGGGTATTGCAAAATGCAAGAGGCCCAACCTTCCCCCATCTCCGTGGGTATTGTCTTGGACCTTCAGGGACCGGGGTCCTGTGTTAAGGAACCCACACCCCTGGACCTATATAGCATCCTGGCATCATTAGCGTTTAGTTCCTGGAAGAGACTAAGGCACTGGAGCCCAGAATCCAGCCCTCCAAGGGGAGGCATTATAGGCAAAACCCCACTCCAGCAGGGCCCGGGTACCGTACATCTTGGCTCTGAAGCACTTCGGATGGATCCGGCTAGCTATCCTGGGTCCCGAGACCTCCGAGGGACAGCTAGACGTGACCAACACCTAAGACACTGGCGAAAAAACTAAAGCACTCTCAGTGGGAGGGGGTTATATAGGGAGGAACTTCCTGTGAAGTTGATTACACCAGTGTCCACACCTGAAGGTACCCATATGTAATGACTATGCGCTCTGTGTCCCGTGATGTACGATCAAGAAATACTCACTGGGCATGTGGAGGCGGTAAGGATCCTCCAGAGATGGTTAGAGCTCATCGCTCAACCAGGGTGATGTCATCTTCTTGGATAGCCCAGGCAGGGTTGTCTCTGTAGACAGTCTGCAAAGAGGCAAGCTGGTCATCACATTATATGTTCTTAATACACCACAGGGTGGATCTAGCAGCTCTTACTACGGTAGAGTTTGGGAGGAAGTTTATCCAAGCTTCTTTGTCTTTTTTAAGATACAGCATTAAACCCTCCCTCTAGAAAGCTCTTCATGTATCATAGGTATGCTGCCATGTCTGGCGTCAGGAAAATGGAAAATTGTATCAAATACTTACCGTAATTTTCCTTTCCTGATGCCAAGTCATGGCAGCATACGAACCCTCCCTCTGATATTTTGTACTTTATACGGAGAATGGGGGAGCTAGCTCTCAGAGTTTTATAGAGAGTTATCACGTGTCCTGTGGGCGGATATAGGGGCGGGGCTATATCATAGGTATGCTGCCATGTCTTGGCATCAGGAAAGTAAGGTAAGTATTTGATACAATTTTCCATTTTTCCATTTTGCCAGACCTGCTGATGGAGGGAGGAAAGCCGAGAAAATTAAACTCCCTGGGCTTGTCCGGGAAACCAGGGAGTTGTGGGAAATTTACCTGAGCATGGTGAGTAAATAAGCACTCTAGTACACCTAATTGTGACTACAAGTTTCTTAAAGTGTATGGCTGCGTACACACGATCGGTACAAACTGATAAAAACGGACTGAAGTCCAGTTTCATCAGTCCAAACCGACTGTGTGTATGGCCCATTAGTCTGTTGTCCTTCAGTCCAAAGTTTTAAAACGTGCTTTTAAATCGGACTGATGGACGCCTAAATTCTATACCTAAAAGCAGGGGCGGACTGACCATTCAGAAACTCGGGCACTGCCCGAGGGCCTTATGCCACTAGGGGGCCCCATCAGGGTTGCCAGCCTCAGTAAAACCAGGGATAGTATGTAAAAGTCTATATTTTAAAAGAAAAATCCCAAGATTAATGCTGCCCCGCCTCTCCAGTATATTTGTATACTGTGTGGCCCCACAATCTATTGCCCGGGGGCCCCATAATCTCCTATTGCCCGGGGGCCCCATAATCTCCTATTGCCGGGGGCCCCATGAGTTGTCAGTCCGCCCCTGCCTAAAAGTCTGCCAAGGGCTTTTGTTCACTATATGAAAATTACACCTACTTCCATTATTATTGGAAACATAAACGTGCATGGCAATGAACAAAATATCTTGAACTTCAAGGTTAACCGAACTTTGGCAGAAGATTTATTAGGTATCAACAGCCTCTTTTAAATGTATTAATCAACCGTGGCATTGCAACAGAGGTTGCAGTAGCAGTGTAATGTCACCAGATTTTGCCTGAGATAATACAGCCGTCCTCTTTTCAATTTTCTCCTCCAGAAACTTCCTTTACCTTACCTAATGAGTTGACAGACACAGCCTGTTTTTTAGTTTTGGACATAGTGGGGAAGGGATAAAGTCACTGTGGGATCTGTGTTCTCATTGGGGACACCTTTCCACTAGGGTTGTCCCAATACCGATACTAGTATCGGTATCGGGACCGATACCGAGTATTTGCGGGAGTACTTGCGCAAATGCTCCCGATGCCTGGCCGAATACTTTTTTTGTATTTATCAACATGTTCTGTGAAAATTCTTTGAGTGACAAGCAAATCATATTTTTTTATTAATTTTTACAAATTTGTATTCTTTTATAATGTCTTGAGTTAGAGTTCTTCATAATTCTAAAGAAAATATCCTTAGTCTGTATTGTGGTTTGAAAACTGTCACATGACATTTAAAAAAAGTATCGGTATTCGGTATCGGCGAGTACATGAAAAAAAAGTATTGGTACTTGTACTCGGTCCTAAAAGAGTGGTATCGGGACAACCCTACTTTTCACTAACTATTGGGACAGGAAGTGAGAGGAAATTTCTCCAGTGGGACTACAACAAATCATTTTTATTTTTTGTAAAATGCAGGTCAAAACCTCTGTTAGGATATCATTAGTGTCTGTGACTTTCTGCGTCATTTATAAAAAACCTTCCTTTTTTGCCTTGCTGTCACAGATTCACTTTGGAAGTGTAAATAAATCCTATTTTTTTTTTACTGCTGTCTGAGCTCCTGAACTTTTTACCCCATTCATGAACAGGGTATTTTTTGCTACTTGGGAATTGGGCAGTCAAACAACACTAAATGCAAATATAATTTGTGTCATTCTTCACACAAATATAGTTTCTTTTGTTGGTATTTGATTAGCACTGACCTTTTTTTTTTTTTGTTTGGATAAATTAAAAAAGACCACAAATTTTGAAAAAAAAATAATAAAATAAATTTCTACTTTGTCATACAATATATCCAATAAAATCAACTTTCATCATAAATTTAGGCCAAAATGTATTCTGCTACATGACTTTAGTAAAACAAAATCCCAAGTGTAAATGAATTGTTTTGTGTGAAAGTTATAGCGTCTACAAACTATGATATATATATATACATTATTTGAATATTGATAAATTCTGATGTACTGACGGATCTAATTTCTTGGGGCCCTAAATGCCAGGACTGTACAAATTCAACCCAAATTACCCATTTTTGGAAAGTAGACATACTGAGACATTTAGTAAAAGACATGGCAAGTTTTATGAAGTTGTAATGTTTTCTTGCAAGTTTTTTGAAAATGAAGAATTGAAATAAAATGTGTTTTTTTTCCCCACATTTTACTTCTCCATACTGTCACCAGTGCAGTACAGCGTCATCATATGACTGATGTGGCGGTGATCAGGGACACTGACTGGTGGCAGTGTGTAGAAATTTTTTTTTAATTGCTGTGATGAAGATCATTGTAACGGCAAGATTTGAAACGGTCATGAATGGGTTATATTCATGACAGCTGTGATCACTAGCAATCTGTTAATGGCTACAGCATGGTACAGGGTGCTGCGATTGGCTCGGGTACCATGTAATAGCTGTAGGCCAATCACAGCATAGGAAACAGTTGTTCTGAATAAATTACCAGTAATTCAAAACAGCTTTGTTCACATGATCAGCTGCTGATCTGGGTATTTTGTGAGGAGATTCATCTATCTGTGCTGTATGGTGTAAATGGAGGAATCAGAGTTTTTTGTTCAGTCTACAGGCTGCGTATGACCACCTTTACTGTCCCCTTGACAGCACAACAAGACCTAAAGGGAGTAACTAATTGAACCTAGAGACATGGGCGTCCGCTCATAGGGTTAAGGGGGGCGAGTGACCCCCCCTGAAATTGGCAAGGGTCTGCCACGCTCGCATATGTAGCTGTGCTGACTCTCTGTGTTTGTGTGAGTCGGCTCCACAGCTGTTGCAAGATCAGTACAGAGCTCTTTACTGCCACCTCTGGCTGCTTCTGCGCCCTCGTGTTTGCTTTGCTGTCTGTAATGTATTTTCAAATGGACATGTGGAAACAGGACTTGGGAGAAGGAAGACCACCATGACCTTACAAGTGGGGGCTGTGAGTACAAGTGAAGGGAGGAGGCTGTTTGTGTACAGGGGGGGGCTGACATATATACAGATAAGGGGGGCAGCTGAGTACATACAGGTATGATCCGTGAAGGGGGTGCCAGATATAGGAAAGATCATATCATCTGTCCTGTCCTGTGTACAGCTATATACACCCATCTACCTTCCTGTATTCCTCCAATTTCAGTGACTGCAGATATACATCATCTGTCCTGTATATAGAGCTGTATATACCCACCTGCCTTCCTCTGTATACCAATACCATCCACCCCTTCTATATACATATACTGTACACCCTCTGTACTGTACATTTGATCAGCACAGTGAGGCTGCATATCATGGGCACATGCCTGCGCTTTATGGGATAATGACTAAGCCCCTTCATGACATTGTCAAAGAAGCTGAGCATAGGTGACCGTAAAATTATGCCCCCCCCCCCCCTGGAAAAAGTTCAGCGGACGCCCATGATGGCCACAATGCAGTTTTTACCCAAACTACTGTATTATTGTTTATTTAGGAATGAGTAACATTTGATCAGTATAGAAGATAGAAGAGAACGTTCGATTTTGCCCCATTTGCACAGAATAAATGTACTAGCAGTTTTGCTGGAAGAACAGCTATGCAAAATTCCTTGATTCCATGTTTTCCTTGATTTACATATTCCAGCAAGGACCAGGACACTACCACAGCATTAAAGTGATAAAGGCATATTGTTTTTTTTAAATAACAAACATATCATACTTACCTGCTCTGTGCAGTGGTTTTGCATAGAGAAGCCCCGATCCTTCCATTCTTGGCCCATCCCACCTGCCAAGTGCCTCCATAGCAAGCAGCTTGCTATGGGGTCACCAGAGCAGGCTCAATCCCAAGCCCCTGCTCTGTGTTCATTCACACATGGCTCAGCCTCACCTCCACTCTCTCCTCATTAGCTTACTGGCTGTGATTGACAGTAGTGGGAGCAAAGGGAAGAGGAAGAGAACTGGGAAAGCCACTGCTCTCATACACATCGCTGGATTAAGATGGAGTTCATGTAAGTATTGGGGGAAGGGCTTCTGCACACCAAAGGCTTTTTACCTTCATACATAGAATGCATGATATATTAGAAAAGAAGGGGAAAGGGAAGACCACATGCTTCCAACCCTGTCAATATGGTACAAGAAAAGAGGGCAGAGAGGGTGGGACTTTAAATGAAACATGTATCAGCAACTGAGTATATAGGTGGACATGTAAGAAGATATTTATTGGTACAAAACAGTGATATACACTCAGAGGCCCGGATTTACGTAGAACTTATGCCGACGTATCTATAGATACGCCGTCGTAAGTACAAATGTGTGCCGTTGTATCTCTGCGCTGATTTCCCAAGCTAGATACGTCGAAAAATTTGGCTTCGGCCGCCCAGCGTAACTTGCTTACACTGGCGTATCATGGGCGCATAGTTATGCTGGACGCATTCGGCGTACCCATGTTAAATATGAAAATGAGTAAGATACGCCGATTCACAAATGTACTTGCGCCCGGCGCATGTTTTAAGCGATTTGCGCAAGGGTTACGTCTGACGTAAAGTTATTCCTCATATAGGAGGCGCAACCCATGCAAAGCAATGGACCAGGGAACGAACGTCGTCGATGTTTACGTCGTTTACAGTACGTGAATAAGGCTGTGCGTAGGTTACATTCATGTCATAGGCAGTGTTTTGATGTATCTTAGCCAGTTATTTTGACGTGACTGTGAGCATGCGCACTGGGATGCGTCCATTTTTTGAAGCTCAGCCCATCATTTGCATGGGGTTACGCTTCATTTAAATATATCACGCCCACTTCCACCTACTTTGACTTACGCCGACAACTATACGCTACGCCGGCGCAACGGATTCGGATTTTCTGCGAACATCAGTTTGAGCTAGTGTCTGAGAGAGCAGGACACTCTCACACAAGTCAGCTCTCTCCAGGGATAGTTCAGCTAGGCAGGGTCCTCCCACCGCTGTGGCTCCTGGCTCCCAAGTCAGGCAGGGCTTTCATCCCCTCTCAGCTCTCCGGCTCTCCGGCGTTCCCCGGCTTCCCCTGGGTCCCCTGGCTCCCTTCTTCCCCAGGAAGCTAACAGGTAAGAGCCAGCTAAAAGCTATCCACTGGACCGTTGGCGGCCGTCCTTTTCAGGACAAGTCGCGGCAACTACGGCTCTCCCCTACTCCTTTTCCCCCTCTTCTGTACCCCTACAGTGTACCATCGCCACTTGAGGCATCCCCCCATCACCTCCCTGCCGCAATTTCGGTAATTCGGTAATTTTTTAGACACCCAGTCTGAGACGATTCGCCGCTATACTGCCAGCCAGCACCAAAAATGTCCTAAGAATTGAGCGACTATTGAGAATTGATCAATGATCGACTGTCAAAAATTTCAGCCATTTACCCCAGCCTAAGCACATATCATGTGCTTTGATCAACACAAGATCGGCAGTAAAACACTGACTAGAAATCTATGATTTCATTCTACAACACAGAGAGCTGGCTCACAGCCGACTGTAACACCATTCTAGGTGAACTGGTGCCAGAAAACTACCGTATTATAACGGAAAACAGAATAGGGCAAAGAGGACTGGCGGTGATCCACAAGACTCACCTTGCGATCACTAAACCTGTCCGTCAAAACCCTCTTCCATTCATGGAAACCCTTACTCTGCAACTGAAAACAAATTCACAGGAGACCGTCCATATTCTTCTCTGCTATAGGTCACCTGGCCCAAAATCGCAGCTGCTACCATCATTGATGGAGTTCATCTCCACTTACACCCTCAACAGCAAACACTATTTGCTGCTTGGGGATTTCAACTTCTGGGCCAACTCCGCACAAGACCCCATTGCCGACACCTGTATTGACCACCTGGAAGGATTAGGGTTACAACAACTAGTATGTGGGCCCGCACATGCTTCAGGTCACACACTCGATCTTATTTTCAGACAAGATCTGAAAATAAAAATTTTGGGAAATGAACCATTGCCATGGACAGATCACCATGCAATTAAATTCATTATTTCCAAAATCCCCCCCTTAACAAAAACATTAAAACCAGTGACAACACACTGGACTAGATGTCAGAAGAAGCTCTATTCGGAACTCTTCAAAACCACATTAAGGAAAAAAATAAAAACAATTCAACCGCATCAAACAGCCGTAGAAACACTGGATGCCATAAACTTAGCCCTACTACAGTCAGCCGACTTTGTAGTGCCGAAACGTAAAACCTGCATCCGGAAAAACAACTCCAGCTGGTTTAACAACCAGCTGTCGTTACTGAAGCAAGAGCGCAGAAGGGCGGAAGCCGCCTGGAAAAGAAGCACTTCAGAGGAGAATCTTTCCATCTACAAGGCAATAACAAGAAAATACCACAAAGAAATCTTCAAAGCCAACCACCAAACAAGCATGTGCCGATATATATATAAAAAAACAAACGAAATCTAAGAGCTTCCGTATAAAGCTCTTAGATTTCATTTGTTTCTTTATATATACCGGTACATGCTTGTTTGGTGGTGCCACTGAGGATATCTACATATCTCCTGGTTCTACGGCTGATTATTACACACTTCTGAGCCATCCGGATTCCTACCATTGATTTCAAAGCCTATTAGACCTTTGGTAAAACAAAGGTCTCTGTCTGAGGTGAGAGTACCCATCTTTACTGGTGAAGGGATCACTTTCTGAATTGGTTTACCAGTCACTTGGTGAAGATATTTATTATCTGGTCGCAGGATTTTACTTTCATATATACATTTGTATATATATATTTTTTTGGACATTTTTCCTTTCTTTGTTTTCACTTTAATGAGTATGTTGAATACCATTTTGATTTAGGTTTGCGCTGCACTGCTTTCTTTATTTATATCCTTGATAGAGAACTGGATGACAAAGAGTTATCTTAAACTCAACGGAGCAAAAACAGAACTTCTCCTGTTTCACGCTAAGCATATGAATCAACCTGCAACAACCTGGATACCCCCGCCCATTCTGGGCAAAATCATCACCCCTAGCGCCAAAGTCAAAAGTCTCGGGGTCATCTTCGACTCCTATATGACAATGGACGCACAAATAGGGTCAGTAGTCAGCAGATCTCACCATCTGCTGCGCCTATTACGCAGACTTACTCCTTTTATCCCGAAAGAAGACATAGCGGTCGTGGTGGGAGCTTGGAATTGTAAATTAAATATTGGACTATGCAAATGCCCTCTACCTCGGACTCCCCAAGTACCAAATCGCTCGTCTGCAGGTCGTTCAAAATACGGCCGCCAGACTTGTGACTGGAAAAAAAACCTAGGAATCAATTTCACCTTCACTGAGAACCCTTCATTGGTTGCCAGTAAAAGACAGAATTGCTTTTAAAGCACTCTATGTCTAACGCATAGATGTATCCATGGGAATGCTCCCCATTATCTATGCGAAAAAAAAAAGCTCATAATCCCAATCGCATTCTGCGATCCACCAATCAAAATCTACTCCAGATACCAAAAGCCAACTACAACTCCAAAGGAGAAGGAAGATTTGCGGTCCAAGGTCCCAGACTATGGAACGCTTTACCAGCCAGCATTCGGTTGGAGGAGAACCATTTAGCATTCAGGAGAAAGATCAAAACTCATCTCTTTTGATATCAAAGGATACAGGAACAACAAGCGCTCAGAGGCGATTTAGTTTGCATGTGCTGCGCTATATACGTTTTTCATTCATTCATTCAACATTGAGAGCATTTGCTTTGTGAATTCCAGGCTTGCCTTTAAAGTTGCGCCGGCGTAGCTTAAAGAAGAAACGCTAGGCTGGCAGAAAGATGCGCCAAGGTACGTGAATCTACCCCAGAATAATATATATATATATATTAGGGCTGTGCAAATTAACATTTAATTAATCGATTAATCTTTAATTTTGTTGATCGATCAAAATATTTTTGATCGATTAAAATTATTCTGATTGGTACTCGCCTCTCCGCCGGCTTCTGGGCCTTCAGGGAGTTCCGTCGGAGATCCAGTAATGTCACGGACAACGGCGGGGCTTGCCGTGTCCATCTGAAGGGCTCCTTTGCTGTGCCTTCATATCTGCATGCCGGCGGGACCTTACTATCTGCCACATAGTAGCTGTTACACTTCCCTCTATCACTTCCTCTTATTAACCTGGGATTTTACAACCATCCACAAGAGTTGTGATAGTTCCCTTCATGGGACATCTACATGCCGACGGACTGATGGTAACCTCTCCTCATCTGGATTCAGCAGTGGTATCGTTGTACACATTTTTATACCAGTATCATACTTGGCTACATATTTTTATGACTGCTTTTGGTACCATTTGGTATTACTAGCACCATTTTTACAGTTTATGTAGCTACATCGATTTTATCTCCAGTGCAGTGTTTATTTTGTTACCTACTTGAAGATTATAAAAGTTTTAATGCTATTCCTATCGAGCGCTGCCTTTGTGTGGTTTTTGTAACCTGTTGTTGGCAGCTGCACTGGGAATCAGCCTGCAAGGAGATCAGCTAAAAGTAGTTGGTTCTGTATGTGCGTTATAATTGATCGAAATTAGTCGATTAATCGATTAAAACAAAAAACGATTAATCGAACACAAAAATTTTGATCAGTAACAGCCCTAATATTAATATATATATATATATATATATATATATATATATATATATATGTATATATATATATATGTATATATATATATATATATAATTATAGAAAGAGGAAAGTAGGGAAAATAATCCCACATAGTAACCATGACAAACCATAATTTAGGGTAATGCTTGCATGGCCCATGGCCTTTCTATTCCCAGTCAAAGTTAATATAAATAAGCATGATTATGAAAAGTTCAATTGACCACACAAATGTGCAATACACACCATATATTGGCTCTACGTGTTTCGTGGTGTATAACCACTCTTCAGGAGCAGGCATGTGATGGATCTACAATGGAAAATAAAATGAAAAAATAGGTCTAAATAGTCGGTCATATAGCATAATGGGAGAGGGGGAACCCCCTACCACATGTTACTTACAAAAAAGCTGGTACTGGTGGTATAGTTCTAGGAATCGCAGGCCACCCTGGGGCATCATGATCGGGAGCTGTGGTGGGGGCCTGTCCAACAAAAGTGCCTAACAATACACATCATCCCAGGGAACTGTGAGTCTGTAAGAAAACCATTTGTTCCTGTCCGGTGCGCACCCATGCGTCTGCAGATGCCTAGGTGCATACGCGTGCGCAACGGAATGCGTGCATGTTTAGGAGTGCGTCCCTAATGCCAATTGATGCCAGGCAGCCTACTTAAGGAAGTGCCCTGACCCCTGACCATTGCTGTTTGGTCTTCAGCTGTTCCTTGATATCCTGAATCCTGCTATTACCCTGCCCGATACCCATTGCTGAACCCGGCTTCCCATTTGACTCTGCTTTTGTCTGCTGTCTTGTACCTTACTGCCTGCCTGCTACCGAACCTGGCTAGAGACTCTGTTCCTGCTCCCTGTTTGGCTTCGTACTACCATCCGAATGTCTGCGACTGCAGTCTTGTGACCTGCTGCAACTTCTTGCTGCAAGCCTGCCAGAAACTCTACACCACCTGAAGTTCCAGTGCCCCAGTCCAAGCGGAGTGCCTCTTCAACCCCTGATGATCCATGGTGCACAGCTGCCTATCCTGATTTGATGCTTCTCTTGCTTCTCCGAAGTCGTATCCTCTGCTACAAGTGTCCGGCACTCATGTTCCTCCTGTCCCTCGGTTTCCTCTGTTCCACTCCCAGCGGGACCAGGGCTGGAGATACAAGAGAGGCCGACCTCGTCATTTCAGTCTCCCTTCAGGTACGTGACTGAGTCTAGGCATATCCATTGTGCAGTGGGGATGGTATGTGAACCAAGTGGGCTGCTGTAAGGGAAAGGTGAAGGTGGTTAGAAAGGTGCCCTACATCAATGATCGATGGCGTGCACGTGAGGACGTGACGGCCGCGAGGTGGGTGGGGCGGCGACAACGCGAGACACGGCGGGGATTGGGAAGCTGGAGCGAAGCGTTGCACCTCCGGAGGGTGAGACAACTGACCTGGAGGCCACGGAGGATCCTCAGCAGACGTCCCAGGGACGTCCCAGGGACATCAGTGGAAGCGGACCTGGAACCACCCGGCATGACACGGGGAAGACCGCATAACCTGAGGACGGTGCGCGGTACACACCAGCAGTGAGCTCCGCCGCCCCCCCCCTCCACCAGGGCTATCTCACTCCAACACCAAAGGTACCTAAAACCCCGGCTACAACGGGCCCCCCAGCTGAGACAAGCAGGTAGTATACGCAGCGAAGATGGAAGGTAAAGCCTTTTACTGTTGTTTATACTGAACTTTAAGCTATGAAATGAAATATATTGGAACCACACTACACAGGAAGAGAGGAGGCATGAGAGCTGTATGGCATATGGTATTTGCATGTAAAGATTGGTATCTACAACTGCGGCTATGATTGGTTAATTAGGGAGGACTCCTCTGCAAGATGGGCTTAATTGTCTCCAAAAATTCCAAAAGCTGAGCCCCTCCACATAAATGTCTGTAAACTTTTGAGCGCATTTCAGCAATATTCCAAGAGGCAAGAAGTAGCTCTTTTTTCTTCTTCCATAACGGTGTGGTTAACATATATGTGGTGGAGATCAGGCTCCTGTGAGAAAGGAGAGGAAGCAATAGAGGCTTAAGATGGTCTCTTGTTTATTTCATCTACGTTTCATATATGTTTGTTTTTTTTTTTCCTTTTTTATTTATTTTTTTGGCTCTCCTGTAGCCCATTTTTAGAGTGACCCTCTTGCTCTGCTGAAGTGCAAGTAGGTTTAAAAAGTCACAAAAGGGGCACGAATATAAATAGGGCCAGGAGGGGCTGCATAAAGAGGTCACTAGAGACAGTAAACCCCTGCTCTTCTCTGCCCCCCTCTAAACTTCCGATATTCGAGACAGGACCACCCCCCCTCCCTTTAAGAGGATAAGAACAAACCTCTGGGTGATAGGGTGAATCAGGTGAACCCTAAGTGGTCAACCGGAAGGTATATATGTATTACCAACAGTAGCAAACAAGGGAAAAACCCAGGCTCAGAGGTAGTACGGAAGTAAATAAGCTGGCAACCTGGGGAAAAGAATCAGAAAAGTGAAGAATAATATGTCCAGGATGTCAAGCAGATCAACAAAAGGTGGTACTCCCAAAACATCTGGAACTGTGGCAACATCAAGTACGATCCAACAATATATGTCCAAAGCAACAAGCTCCAGGAACACAAGATCCCCAAAATCTACACAAGGAAAAACGGAGAAAAAAATGGATGAGAAAAAAGCCCAGAAAACAACCATGGGGGATACATCTGGGGACCTGCGAGAGGACTCAAGAGAGGAAGAGATCAGAGAGGGGGACGGAGAGATAAGCAGAAGAGAGAAACAGAGACCCGAAGACCAAATTCCAACCATGGGGGACATGGAAAAGATGCTGATGCGACTTGAAAATGCAATTAAAGGAGAAATACATAGCCTAAGGACGGACCTTGGCCATCTTCTTTCAAGAGTAGAGACACTGGAAGAACAACAGGAGAAACAAAAACAAGAGTCAATCGAGTTAAAGGACCAAATCTCCCAGCTCCATCTCCAACAGCGAAATATACTCTATAAACTGGAGGACCAGGAAAATAGATCTAGAAGACAGAATTTGAGAGTTAGAGCTGTCCTAGAGGGAAAAGGGGAAGATCTGAGGAAAATTATCAGGACAATACTAAACCCAATATTGGGCAGGACTGCCGAAGACACGATTAAAATCGAGAGAGCCCATCGGGTGGGAAGACCTAATAGAAACGATAATGAGAGACCACGGGACGTTATTGTTAGATTCCATTTGTTCAAAGAGAAAGAGGACATATGGAGGAAACTGAGGGGATCCCCACCCCTCATATACGAAGGGTCTTCTCTACAGATCTATGCTGACCTGGCCTCTGAGACGTTGACTAGAAGGCGTCTTTTAAAACCTCTTCTAGAACAACTACTGTCCAAAAAAATTAAATATAACTGTGGGTTCCCAGCGTGCTTAGTGGGCTCGAAAGATGGGAAATCAGCTTTACTGAGATTCCCGGAAGATCTGGGGGAATTTTGCAAAAAGTTAGACCTACAGATACCAGACTTGCCGGGATGGGTTTAATAAGGGGAGGTGCAGGAAGAGAACAACATGGAGATCCCATTTTTCCGAGAGTGGCCCCGAGTTCTATATCTCAAATTCTTTTTCCCCTTCTCAAATAGAAGGGGATTGCGAATACAGGCCCCACCCTAGAGGGAAACTAAATCAAGGGGAAAATTGGTCTAGAGGCCGATTTTTGGCCAGGAGGGGAAGGGACGGGGAGAGGGGGGGAGGGGGGAAGAGGGAGGGGAAGGAGAGGGAGGGGGGGATTGGAAAAGGGAGGGGAAGGGGATGGAGGGGAGGGAGTTACACCACACCAAAAAGATCAATAGGGAAAGTATATGAATGTAGGGTGAGATTAAAATTGGAATCAAAGAGGAAGATTTTCAACACTAGATAATGCCGATAATAAAATGCGTATCATACAATGTAAAAGGTCTAAATAGCCCCACAAAAAGACACAAAGTTTTAAAGGAATTAAAGAGAATTAAAACTGATGTAGCATATCTGCAAGAGACCCACCTTACCATAGACTCGACCGTGAAACTAAACTCAATAGATTTTCCCGTATGGTACTATGGGGACACCGTTTCAAAACGTGCGAGGGGAGTGGCTATCGGGTTCGCTAAAGGAGTGAGGTTCCTGTTGAGCGATAGATTGACAGATCCAGAGGGCAGATTTCTCATACTAAAAGGGAAACTAGAGGACACAGAATGCACCCTAGTAAACATATACTCACCAAATAACCAACAGATAAAAAATATTCTGCATAGTAGTCAACTAGTAGACGCTTGGCGAGTGTTAAACCCGGAGACACGAGATTACACTTTCTATTCTCAGGTACACAGGTGTTACACACGGATCGATCATATCCTCGTGGACGACTACTTGTTGGAGGAGGTGGTGAACTCAACAATAGAACCTATGACCATATCAGATCATGCCCCAATTAGCGTGTCCTTTAATATCTCAGGTAACCCAAGGACACCCCAAACTTGGAGGCTTAATGAGGAATTATTAAAAGATGTAAATAGCCTCACCAGGGTTCAAAAGGAGTTAGAAGAATACTTCAAAATAAATGACACGAGTGACATATCCAAAGCTACACTATGGGATGCCCACAAGACCGTAATTCGAGGCACGCTGATATCAGAGGGAGCAAGAAAGAAAAAAGAGAAACGGCTCCAAAAGGAGAAAATAATCAAGGAGATAGCCAGGTTAGAACAAAAACATAAAAGAGGGGCTCAGCAACAAGATCTATACCAAGAATTAGTGATCAAACGCAACCAACTCAAATATCTTCTATTTCAGTAATCCAAAAGAGATCTACAGATTATTGCAAGAGAAAGATATATAGGTGGCAATAAAACTAGTATACATCTGGCAAGGTTGGTCCAGAAAAAGAGGGGAAGAAACTATATAGAAAAAAATAAAAACGAACAAGGAAAGGAGGTGTACAAAACAAAAGATATAGCTGAAATCTTCCGAGTTTACTATGAAAATCTATACGCAGTTAAACAGAAAAACCGGGATAACGAGGAGGAAAAAAACAAAATCTTGGATTTCCTGCAGGGGGCGAGACTCCCATCAGTAAACCCAATAGATGGAATAACTATGGATAGGCCGATCACAGAAAATGAAGTACAGCTAGCGCTATCTGGTACAGCATCAGGAAAAAGCCCCGGCCCGGATGGCTTTACCGCTCTTTATTATAAAAAATGCAAAGATATCCTCATACCCCGACTATGCCAATATTTTAACGGTCTAGGAAAGGACTATACCCTGAGTTGAGAAGCAGCCAAAGCAACAATAACCGTTATTCCAAAGGAGGACAAGGATACGAGGATCTGTTCGAGCTATCGGCCAATATCCCTGCTAAATGCAGATTTAAAACTGTTCACAAGGATACTGGCCGAGAGAATAAAACGCGAGATGGCGGGGTTGATACACCCCGACCAGACAGGTTTTATTCAGGGTCGAGAGGGAAGAGACAATGGGGTAAGGACCCTCCTCCTAATTCAAGAGATGAGGAGAAGTGGGGTCCCCAGTCTGCTCCTGTCGATCGATGCCGAGAAAGCGTTCGACAGGGTAGACTGGGGATTCATGTTACAGACCTTGGAAAACATGGGATTCGGACGCAGGATGATGGGATGGATTGGAACCTTATATAAAGCCCCAACGGCGCGGATAAAAATAAATGGAGATCTGTCTCAATATTTTACGATGGAAAATGGTACGAGACAGGGGTGCCCCCTGTCCCCATTGTTATTTGTGTTGTCCCTTGAACCTCTGTTATCTAGAATCCGTAAATGCCCTGAAATAAACGGAATTAAGGTGGGAAAAGAAGAGCATAAACTGGCTGCATTCGCAGATGACGTGCTCTTTTATCTGACCAACCCCAAAACCTCTATCCCAAAACTATTAAATGTATGTAGTCAATATGGGGAAATCTCAAATTTTAAATTAAATATTACTAAAACGGAAATATTAAATGCCAGTAAACCCAAGGAGGATATCCAGATCCTTAGATCAGAATATAAATTCCCATGGGTAAAAGAGCTTAAATACCTAGGAATCTACTTAGCGAGTACGGAAAAGAGAATCTATGAAATCAACTATATCCCCCTGATAGAAGAAATTAAAAAGGAAATAACTAGAATAAAAAATAGACCAATCTCATGGTTCGGACGAATACATTTCTGTAAAATGGTGTTGATTCCAAAGATCCTATATAAGTTCCAGATGATCCCGATCAAGCTCCCAAAACAATTGCTCCGTATTCTCCAAAAATTAATTATGAATTACATATGGGGAAATAAGAAACATAGGATTTAATTTCAGATCCTCAGACAAACCAAAAATAAGGGGGGATTGGCTATCCCGGATTTTAAAAAATATTATGATGCAATAAACCTGTCAAGAGTAGTGGAGTGGGCTAGAGTAAACTTAGAAAAAAGATGGGTTAGATTAGAGAGCACTCTCGCTAAGGCGGAATTAGAAAAAGTAATATGGAATCCCCCACAATTTAGAGCACTGAGCACAGATACACATACAATTACAAAGAATGCACTCAAGGTGTGGGATTACACACAGAAAAAAATTGATAAAAATTTCAACTCCCCCCTTATCTTCTTAAAAAATAACGACTATTTCTCTCCGGGGAAAAAAGAGGTTGGGGGAAATTGGATCCAAAACGACAAGGCACAAATAAGAGATATCACACATCACAGACACTTATTAACATATAGGCAAATAGAGCTAAAAGAAAATGTTATGACACTTAATGAATAGAGGTACCAACAGTTAAACCACTTTATTCAAAAACTACCCCATCCCTTAAGAACAGGGGACCAACTCTCAGATATAGAAAAACTATGCTCCCTGGAAAGTAGGAAGGGAACTATATCAAAGATCTATAAGATCTTAGTACAGTGGGAAGAGCTAGAGGTACACCCTTTCATTAAAAAATGGGAGAAGGAATTAGGGATACGTTGTGATAGGACCACAATTGAAAATTTTTTCAAACTGACCCACACCTCAGCTACTGACAGTCGATCTGCTGAAATGAATTTTAAATGTTTATCAGGCTGGTACTTAACACCAGAAAAACTCAGCAAATTTAAGATCGATCAATCGGCTGATTGTTGGAGGGGCTGTAAATCCTCTGGAACTATGGCCCACCTTTGGTGGGAATGCCCAAAGGTTAAAACTTACTGGGAAAAGATTCTGAGGATAATAGAAGAGATCACAAAGGTAAAAATAAAAAGAGAGCCTTGGACGGTACTCTTCCATGGAGGAAGAGAAGGGATCAAGAATTATAGGAACTCTTTGGTTCCGCACTTATTAAATGCTGCCAAAAGGCTGATACCAAGAAGGTGGCAGGAAACAGAATGTCCTACGGTGTGGGAATGGATAGACACCGTAGAGGAAACATACATGATGGAAGATTTCAGGGATAGTATGGAAGATAACTGGGATCACTCAAAATGGGAAAACTGGAGAGTATTCAAAAGAACATGGAGCTATGTAGAAAACCTACGGCAAGGGGTTTAACCTAGCTAGACAAAATAAGTGAGCCTTGATGGTGTGGTGGAGGGGAGGGGAGGGAGAGGAGCGAGGGGGGAAGGGAAGGGAAAAGGGAAATCAACATATGTATAATGAGTAATAAACCATATAGCCTATAAAAAGTTTAAACGATGGAAAAAAAAAAGGAATTCAAAAAGGAAGAAGAAGTATAAAAAGAGAAAAATATTTTCCACAAATGATGCAAACCTGAAACAGAGACGAAAATTAAGCACTTTCAACATGAGCTGGTCTCTTGTATGCAGTAAAAGCTGAATGTGGAATAAAAAATAAATAAAAAATAAGTGCCCTACTGGCGGGACAGAAGGAAAATGCAAGGATGAGACCGAAACCAAAGTTTAGCTGGTGGGAAAGGAAGGAGATGGAGTGAAAAACACCAAGAAACCAAAAAAACAAACTAAGGATCCAAGAGAGGTCCATGAGGAGACAAAAGAAGGTGACTGTTAAGAACTAAAGTACCTGGTAATGGTAAGAGAGGAGGGACAGAGTCTAAGGTGATGCAGGGAATCCGGTATGTGAGAACATGGACGCCTAGCCCACCCAGAGAGGCCGTATATGTAGGCACCAACACTGGACAACCCACCAACGCCACGTACGCATGCACAGTGGGGGAGGAGCGGAGGTGCTGTCACCTAGGTATAAACTCGCCTTGCAATCAGCGTCATCAGAGTCTCCCAAGTGGCCGCGAAAATGGAGACTCACCCCGGGCGCTCAACATAGCAGCGTCACAAGAGAGATGCCGCATGTCTGGAGTGGAGAACGTGACGTTGATGAGCAGTGTTGGTGGATCTGCCCCCCTCAAGCATAAACAGCGGAGGGAGGGAGAATGCTCGCATTACGCATCGCAGCTTCCAAACACAATGAGGGACAGGCAGCCCAGCAAGAATGCAGCACAACCACCAGAACTGATTAATTAAATAGATAATTGTTATACTAAATGAAAAAGGTAAAAAAAGTTTATGGAGTCCTTAGGGGTATATATGTTATTACCTTATAAAAATAAACAAATAAATGGGAAAGGGCTAACATGGGACCAACTAATTGCAGGATAGATGAGATAAAGAAGAATGTTTCATTTAAAGTCCCACCTCTCTGCCCTCTTTTCTTGTACCATAGAATGCATGATGTTAAAAAAACACTTGAGCCCTTACATACATTTTAAGGCTCACTTCCAGCTGTTACACCCATTCATTCTGGCTTCCTCTGAAGATGAAGGTTACTGTGGGTGTTTTACAGTATATAATATATTATGACCAACACATATGTGTTTGAAGAAGTAGTGTATAAGTACCACGAAATATCGTTTTATAAAATCTACATCTCAAGAAATTATTATTAGATACAGTATCTATAGAAAATGTATTTAAACTAAGAAGACTATATGCACTCAAACTGTGAATCTAGTACACCATTACAGAAAGTACAATGCACTTAAATTACCACCTCTCGAATTATTATGCACAATATGAAGGATTTAAAATTGTACATTTATTACAGATTATTTATGTTGAAATGTAAAGCAGCCACCTATTAGGGTTCCCAGATTTTGCTCCTGTAATGTCCAGTGTATAAGCAATGCTTTTAATTTCACAGTTAGAAAAAAATTAGGACCACTGTATGTTAGGACTACTATGCTCAATCAAACAATATATTCACATTTTTATATAGATTAATAGCTGCTATTTTGATCCAAATGACCACTTTAATTTCTATTTAAATGTCAATTGGTGACATGGTCTTTAATAGACCTCTTTTTATATGAAAACTTAATAACAGAGTTGATAATATAAATATAATTGGCGAGCTGTGGCTTACATAATGCTTCCTCTCTTTGTTCCTGCTGGCCCAACAGAGATGAAAGGGAATAAAAAGAACGTGTTATAGCTGAGAACACCTTTAAATTAAACCTGTTTCTTTACCATATAGAGCTCCAGACAAAATATTTTTTTAAAGTTTTGAAAAAAAGTGGGGAAACGATAGAACCTCTCTTTTGATTCTTATTTGTGATCTGTGCTTTAATTGTTATTTGTCATTGGGTTCTATTGGGAAATCTTTCCAGAGGAAACACAGACTGCAACAAAACACTTCTTACAATATAAAGGATCTCTAGGCATGGGCGTTCGCTGAACTTTTTCCAGGGGGGGGGGGGGGGGCATAATTTTACGGTCACCTATGCTCAGCTTCTTTGACAATGTCATGAAGGGGCTTAGTCATTATACAATAAAGCGCAGGCGTGTGCCCATGATATGCAGCCTCACTGTGCTGATCAAATGTACAGTACAGAGGGTGTACAGTATATGTATATAGAAGGGGTGGATGGTATTGGTATACAGAGGAAGGAAGGTGGGTATATACAGCTCTATATACAGGACAGATGATGTATAACTGCAGTCAGTGATGATGGAGGAATACAGGAAGGAAGATGGGTGTATATAGCTGTATACAGGACAGGACAGATGATATGATCTTTCCTATATCTGGCACCCCCTTCACGGATCATGCCTGTATGCACTCAGCTGCCCCCTCATCTGTATATATGTCAGCCCCCCCTGTACACAAACAGCCTCCTCCCTTCACTTGTACTCACAGCCCCCACTTGTAAGGTCATGGTGGTCTTCCTTCTCCCAAGTCCTGTTTCCACATGTCCATTTGAAAATACATTACAGGCAGCAAAGCAAACACAAGGGCGCACGTACAAGAAGCAGCCAGAGGTGGCAGTAAAGAGCTCTGTACTGATCTTGCAACAGCTGTGGAGCCGTCTCACACAAACACAGAGAGAGTCAGCACAGCTACATATGCGAGCGTGTCAGACCCTTGCCAATTTCAGGGGGGGTCACTCACCCCCCCTTAACATTATGAGCGGACGCCCATGGTGGCCATTACAGTAGATGGATATGAGACTCATAGTAAATAGATATTATTTTCCTCTTCAAGCCTAGCTAGTGGCCATGTTTGCAGTACCACGGATGAGTAGAGATGCAATTTTTTTTATACATACACCCCTTAGAAATATTTAAGAATCAGATTATATTAATTTCTGTTTGACTACTACAGCACATATACACAGAGAGAACATACAGCACACACATTAATCACAGAGTTCACAGACAAACTGCGCACACACACGTACACAAAGTACACACACAAGCATAAAGCAGGCACGAAGCACAGAGACAGAACAAAGCACGCATTTCGTACAGAGCACACACAAGACTATGTAATAAAAAACAGTTTGGGCCAGATTCAGGTAGATGCGCGCATCTTTTCGCCAGCGTAGCGCAACGCATATACGCTACGCTGATGCAAACTAGCGAGTGAAGTACAGTATTCACCAAGCGCATGGCCGTTACTTTGCGACGGAGTAACGAAGATGCGTTGGCGCAACCCAACGCAAGTGGAAGTGGGTGTGATCATATGTAAATGATGGGCGGAGCCCAGTGCAGAGGCTTACGTTCAGCGCATCATCCACGGAGCATCCGCAGTGAGTGAGGCTTCACTCGGCCCCCTGTGCGCATGCTCACAACTTCCGTCGGCACCACTTCACGGGAAACGTCAGCGCAATGTGTTCCGTTGCGCCTATAAAAGCGCCAGCGGAAGCGCCATTCCGGCGCAAAAGTATTTCCGTTTCCCCCCACCCCAGGGAAGTTACTTTTGCACAGAGATGGCTGCTCCCGCTACCCCCAAAGAGAGGAGAAACTTGAATTTCAATGCCCAGGAGGTCTCTGTGGTAATCTCCGCTATGGAGACTTATAACGACTTTCTCCACGGAAAGAAAAGTCGGAAGACCAGCCGGGAGAGGAAGCAGGCCATCCTGTGCACCATTGCTGGCAGGGTGAATGTGTTGGGGTACTCCACCCGGACTGCTGGTGATATCCAGAAGAAAATTAACGACCTGCGGCGCAAGGTCCGTGGCAAGGTGGCCACCATCAGGAGGCATGAGAGGGGCACGGGTGGTGGACCCCCATGTGCGGTCAGCCTGACCACAGAGGAGGAGGTGGTCGTCCGCTGCCTGGACAGGGAGCAGTTGGAGGGGGTCCCTGGATATGACTCCATGGAGGAAGGCTCCAGGACAGGTAAGTGTTTTTTATCCCCTATTTGGTGTGTTGCATGTGGGGGGGGAGGGTACATATGCCAAGTGTGTGGGACCACCAACATGTGTCTGCTTTGTGTCATCCACAGATGACGGAGCTGGGCCATCATCTGTTGCCGGGCATTCCACCCCAACCCCCCAACGGGATCCTGAGGACGAGCCCCTGGGTGCTGAAGACACCGAGGTGGAGGAGAGTGCCCACACCACTTCTGCAGAGATGGTTGAGGAGGAGCCTGTTCCTCAGCAGGAGTTTATTTTGGTTTTGTTAGAGTCCTCCCCTTCTGCAGGGCCCTCTGTCATCCCCTCACCCATCCTCGGTAGCCCCTCAAGGGCGACTCCATCCCCACAGGGACAACCTTCTCCTGGCCCCTTGGCCCCAGGAAGGCAACACGGAAGACCAGGGGGGTGTCTGATCTAGTCCAGGACCAGGTGGCGATGGACCACGCCAGGCAAACCCAGCAGATGGGGGAGATTGCTGGCCACTTGGACCGGCTCGCTGACAGCCTGGGCTCCGTGTCACAGCTGCCCAGTGGTGTGCAGGACGTTGTGACCAGCCTGGGGGAGGTGCAGGCTGATGTACCACACCTCACAGCAGCTGTCCACGCCAACACAGCTGCCATCCAGGAAGAGGGGAGGCAGCGGCAGCGTGACCAGCAGCATAATGTCACCCGCCAGCTGAGAATGCAGGCCCAGACCAACCTCTATCTGAGCCGGATTGCCGTGGCCTTGGAGGGCATGCAGCCAACAGCTGCCAGGAATGGCCCACCCGGGGATCAGCCTCCTCCAGATGCCCCCCCACCACCACCCACTCCCTCCAGGCAGCTGAGAAGCCAGAGAGTGCCCACAAGGAGGAGCCCCCGTCATCCCATTTTTTTGGGTTAATTTTTCTTTTTTTTTTCTTGCTCAGGTTATGAGTTTATATTTTATTTTATTACTCATGTTATGAGATATTTTTTTATTTTTAACTGCACACGGTCAGGAGTGCAGGGGACAGTGTGAATGGTGTGTGAATGTGAGGGGGTGGCACTCCTGCCAGTAAGGGGTGTCACCCTCGGCCGTGGTGGAGAAGTTATCCCCACGGCTGTATGAATGACGTGTGAATGGTGTATGAATGGACAGCGACATCATTGGGGCCTTGACACTGGCGTTGCTGCTCCCAAGTCCTGCATGCTGGACTTGGGCTAATCCAATGTGATGTGGATGTGGTGTGTGTGATCTAGGGACATCAGTGGTGTTTATGCATGCATTGTCTGTGTGATTAATGTTTTTGTTTAGTGTCCAAAGATGCCTACGGCGAGGACCCTCCTGACTGCTCTTCCATCAGCAGACTGGTTCTCCTCTGGCAGGTGGGGACTGTGTGGGTCGGGGGTCAGGTCATCACGTATGTCAATCTGCAGGCCTTTTCTTATAGCAAAGTTGTGCAGAATGCAGCATGCACCGATGATCTGACACACAAAGGTAGGGGAATACAATAGGGCCCCCCCAGACTTATCCAGGCAGCGGAAACGGGACTTTAGGAGCCCAAATGTTTGCTCCACCACTGCACGGGTTTTGAGTTGTGCTTCATTGTATTTTCTCTCTCCTCTGGTTTGGGGGTTCCGGAAAGCAGTCATTAGATGGGGTCCCAGTGCATATGCAGAGTCACCTGGAAGGGAAAAGACAGGAGGATGTTAGTAGTGCATGTGCCACTTGTGATGTGTGCATCATGGGAGGGGATAGTCATGCCTGCCACCCATGTCACTCACCAACCAGCCAGGTGTCCCCATACATGTTCTGCTCGAATTCTGCTGGGATGGGGCTCTAATTGTATATGAAGCTGTCATGGCTGGACCCGGGGTGTTTGGCACGGACGTGCCATATGAGGCGTTGGGCATCGGCTATCACCTGTACATTGATGGAGTGCCAATGCTTCTGATTGCGGTATATGTGCTCTGTGGCACTGGGGAGCTGAATGGCCACGTGTGCAATCAATGGCCCCCACAGTGCGTGGGAATCTGGCAATGCTGTAGAAATCTGTCATTGCATTCAGCCGCAGCTCCTCAGTGGTGGGTCTGATGAACTGGTTGGACATGCGTCTGAGGATTGCAGGGACAACCTGGTGCACACATCTGCTCATGGAGGACTGTGACATCCCAGCCACCACTCCACTTGTACGCTGGAATGATCCACTTGCAAGGAAATTAAGTGTTGCCAGTACCTTCACCACTGGCTGCACTGCTTGTGAGCGGTGTGTTGGGCTGGTGATGTCACCCTGCATGGTTGTGGTTAGTTCAAGTATTGCATCAGGGCTGAATCTGAAGAGGCGATACACCTCCTCATCCCCCATGCCAAAGAGGCTCATGCGCGTGCGGTATATCCTCTCAGGTGCCCGCCTCCTTCGTTCCGGGGGACCCAGTACTAGTGCTAGGACCGCGACTGCCCCTGGCATGTTGGCACACAGAGGTGTTGTCCTTGCACGTGTAGTTGTTCAGCTTGCTAGTTTCGTCGGTAACGCTGCTGCTGTGGCTGCTCTCCTGCTGACCTGTGGCCATCTGGAGTAAAGATAAAGCAGCTATTTGTAGAAATAACTTTGCGCCGGACGGACGAGATACGCGCGGCGCATGTAGCCAGCGTATGGTGCTAATCCGTTTGCGAATCAGGAAATCTCCCTTATTTGCATATTTGCAGGGGAAATCAATAGGCGCGACTGATGCACCAAGCGAAATTATGCGCTGACGATACTCTGGCGTCGGAAAGTTAAGCCGCATCTGTCGCATCTAGTTTGGTGGGTATGGCCACATAGATACTACGGCGCATCTTCACAGTTACGCGGCGCATATCGAAATACTCCAGCGCAAGTCTTGCTGAATCTGACCCTTTGAGTTTAAATTAGATGTCATTGCATAAATGCAGTAGTGTATTTAGGTTTTGTGCTGCCCTGGGCCTGACTAAACTCATGCACCCCCTAATTTAAATATGGCTTACCCCTTTTGGTGAAGGCCACACCCCTTGCTGTTTAAGACCCGCCCTGACATTTTCAAATGGGGGACACTAGTTGTGAGGGTGTGGGGGAGGGGCAATGAATTCCCCTAATTTGCATAGATTTTCTTTCTCTTCCTGTTTGGCTATGGGGCAGGAAGTGAAGGGAAAACTCTCCAATCAGCCAGGGATGGTAAAAAAAATAAACTGACACAGGCTATAACCTTCCCTTCCTCTATCCAAAATGAAAAAAAAAAGTTGCCTATAAGCACACATTTCTGCTAATTTTATCGAGAATGGAGAGGACTAAGAAGATATAACCATACGAATGGTGCAGCAGAAAACATATAGCACAGTGAGGAAGGTTTGTGGTCCAGGATGAAAGGACAGTCAAAATTAGAAGCAGCGCGCTCCCCCTCCCCCGTATACTGGAAGCGGTGCAGAAGCGGTGCAGTCACTTTATGGGGTTGCTAGACTAATTTGCCTCTCAGCCCAGTCCACCCCATAAATCTGGTGCTACACTAACAGTGTAGCGCAAGCGGGCGGGGACTCTTTCCCTGCTGACCCTCTGGAAAGTGTTGCCCTAGGCCTGGGCCTTGTTGGCCAGGTTACAGCATTGCATAAATGTCTTTTAACTACCTCAAAACCCTACAATTTCAGCCCCTTTCTGCCCAGGCCATTTTTTAGTGCTGTCACAATTTGATTGACACTTACTCAGTCATGCAACTCTGTACCCAAATGACATTTTTAGAATTTTATTTGAGACAGATAGAACTTTGAAAACATTTTTTAAATCAGAAAAGGTTTTTATTGAAAATAGGCAGAAATAAAGTAACATACACAGACAGATCAACAATATCATGGTACAGCTTCACATTTTATACAGAACACGTGACAGTACAGAATTCGTATACAAAAATATATTTGGATCATAAAAGACATCTGGAGTGCATATAGGAAGAAATATTGCCAGATATTTCCCTGTACAGCAAATGTCCCTCTCTCCCCATAAACATGACCTGACTGTGTCACCAGTAATCCTACATATTGGCAAAGAGCTTGAAACGAAAGAAAATCAAAGAGAGAGAAAAGGAAAAAGGAACACAGGCAAAACAAAACCGAAGCTGGAACAAAAAGTGAAGGTAATCCCACAGTCGGTCATGGCTCATAGAAGTCATTACTTCCCCGGATAATCTCTCTAGGGGTACCGCACACCATCTCACCCCCACCGCTCTTGCAGCTCCATTCTCCGTAGCACATATCCCAAACTAAACTAAGCTAGATTAGCCCCCCCTTGTACTAATATATTAGCCCTGTAGTAATCTATCTCTCACCAGTTCAATCAGTACCTAATCCCGGGGTATCTAACCAGGGTTGCCATATTCCATAGAACTTCTTCAATACATTTCGGTGTTGGTACGTTAGTTTCTCGCGTATTAATAAACTGTTGACTCGTTTCACCCACTGTCCACCCGTCGGTACCCTCGGAGTAATCCAAAGCCGCGCAATTTCTTTGCGGGCAATATAGAGTGAACGTATAACAGCAATATGGCCATTAGGCGACAGATCGGGTAGCTCCAGGGAACTAAGCAGGCAGACAACTGGGTCCTGTAGAACAGGTATTTGAAATACAAGTGAGATGGTCTCCAGCACATACTTCCAGTACCGGAAGAGTTTTGGACACTTCCACATCATGTGTAGAAGATCCCCGGGGTGTGCCTCGCATTTTGGACAGAGAGGGGTGACCCTGAGGCCCCATTTATATAGCCTAGCCGGGGTCCTGTACACCCTATGTAAGAGGTACAAATGTGACAATCTCTGTGACGCGGAGACCGAGACCTGGGGAGCAGACGTCAGGCACAATTCCCAAACATCTCCATCAATAGGCCCCAAATCCCTCTCCCACCCCCTCTTACAGGGAAGCTTACCCGTATCGTGGGTTAAATTGAGTAACTTTGCATATACCCTGGATATCAATCCTGCCTTTTCAGTTGTTGAGAGTACATCTCTCATCAGAGGATGCACCATTTGGGCGAAAGGGGACAGTCTGTCTTCACATTGTATAGCATGTCTTAGTTGCAGATACTGGTAGAATTGTCCGTTATGTAAATGAAATTCCTCTTTTAGGGCCGCGAAAGGTTTAAGTATTATACCTTCGTATAGTTGAGATATGTATTGAATTCCTGCCTCTTCCCATGAGCTGAACCCCTTAAGCTTAAAGAGTTCTCTATAGTATTTGTTCCTCCATATCAGAGTAAACTGACACACTGCCTTGAGTTTGAAGATAGCTCGAACATATTCCCAAAGTCTAATCAGTAAACTAATAGTGGGGAGGGCAGTGGGAAACTGTGTGAGGCCTGCTTCAAGATATACCAGAGCCGGGAGACTTGGATTCCCGGATACTATCAAAGACCTAATAGGGTCAGAATCATCCTCCTCCCCCCAATTGCTCAGATGTTGAAGCTGCGAGGCTATAAAATAATTCCTGGCATGAGGGACCGCCATACCACCTTGGTCCTTCGCAAGTTGCAAAGAACGCAAGCTGATACGAGCTGGTTTATTGCCCCAGATCAATTCTCTGAACTGGGTATCTATACGTGTGAACCACCTGTGAGTTATCCAGACCGGGGCATTGTGAAAAATATAAAGAAGCTGAGGGGCCCATATCATCTTAATTAAATTAACTCTGCCGGTAACGGCGAGTGGCAGCTTCCTCCAGACAGAGCACTTCAGCCGAAGTTTCTGCAACAATGGGGACAGGTTCTTATCCAGATACTGAGTAGGGTCCGGGGTTACCTGTACCCCTAAGTA
The DNA here is from genome assembly GCA_029574335.1 of Rana kukunoris. Classification (NCBI taxonomy): domain Eukaryota; kingdom Metazoa; phylum Chordata; class Amphibia; order Anura; family Ranidae; genus Rana; species Rana kukunoris. Next base: position 28,510 of record JAJQKJ010000190.1, read on the forward strand.
TCTAAATTCATTTACCACCTCAATATCTTGCGCACAGATCGGTAGGGGGCCCGGCAAAGGGTCTAAGGGCATCAGGACTGACTTGTTCCAGTTGATGCTGAAACCCGTCAGCCGACCAAAATCGGCTATCAGGTCCATCACCCCCTGCAGAGATCCCGCGGTGTCGCCCAGATATATCAGAGTATCATCCGCATAGAGTGAGACAACATCCTCTCTCGGTCCCCTGTGGAACCCAACTATATCCTGCGACCCCCTAATATGTACAGCCAGGGGCTCTAGGGCCAGGGCAAACAACAGGGGCGACAAAGGGCATCCCTGCCGAGTGCCTCTGGCAAGTCGGAACGAGTCTGACACATCTCCATTAATGCGCAGTCTCGCCGACGGGGCGCTGTATAGTAGTTGAACCCATTTCAAAAATGTGGGGCCTACCCCAAATTTAGTCAGCGTTTCCCATAAATAGGGCCATTCTACACTATCGAATGCTTTAGCCGCATCCAAAGATAGGACGGCCCTATTGCTCACGTTATCTGTGGGGATCTGCAGATTCAGAAAAAGCCTACGTAGATTCTGGGACGTAGATCGTGTAGGGATGAATCCAGACTGATCTCTATGAACCACTTTTTGGATGCAGGTAGCCAATCTATTCGCCAGAATCCTGGCAAGTAATTTAACGTCAAAAGTGAGCAGAGAGATTGGTCTATATGAATCTGGGGATAAAGCATCCTTGCCGGGTTTCAAAAGCACTATTATGAGGGCCTCGTTCATAGACGAAGGGAGAGATCCCGTCTCAAAGGCATGGTTGTACACTTTGAGCAGAACTGGAAGAAGTTGGGCCGAGTACCGTTTGTAGACTACGGATGGTAACCCGTCAGCTCCCCGGGCCTTACCATTTTTTGCGTGTGCCAAAGCCTCCAACAGTTCCTCCTCGGTCAACGGGGCATTAAGCACAGCAGCATCCGAAGTGGACAAACAGGGCAAAGGGTATCTGTCTAGAAATGCGCCAATATCACTCCGGGAGGGCCCAACCTTGGATGAATAAACATCTTGAAAAAAGGTTTTAAAAACATTCATAATATCGTGAGTGGAATAACAGGGAGTCCCATTAACCCCTAATATGGATACAATATGTGCGGATGATTGCTGCGATCTGGCTACTAGTGCCAGCATATGCCCTGTATTCTCACCCTCCTCAAAATGACTTTGTTGCAAAAAAAAACGTTTATTCTCAGCTAGTTGTAGAGAGAGATCTCTCAGCATAGACTGGGCAGCCAGCCACGGGCGTTTCGTATCATCCGTGGGATTGGCTACATATTTAGCTTCAGAGGCGCGGGCTTCCTCCAGGATTGATATCTCCCACTCTTTAGTGGAGGATTTGATCTGGGAAATCGCTCTGATAAACTGTCCCCTTAGAAAGGCCTTAGCCGTTTCCCAGACCACATCCAACCCCGCCGAGTCTAAGTTATGCCTAAAAAAAGTTTGTTGTAGATCAGGGATGGGGTCTGGTTCAGGAATAAGTGAGAGCCAAAAAGGGTTAAGTTTCCAGAGGGTGTTACCCCTGCACGCCCCAAAATGAACATCTATCGATAGGGGGGAGTGATCTGAGACCTGTCGGGGGTGATACTGTGAAGATTCTAACATTGCCATCAGTAAATCATTCCCCAACCCCAGATCAATTCTGGACAGGCCCCCCACCGAAGCAGATTGACAGGAGTACATAAGGGTATCTGGGTTGCGTGCCCGCCATACATCTATCAGGCCCATCTCCATGAGCAAACAAGCAAATGGGGTAGGGCCCGATTGCCTTTGCAGCTCCGGCCTCCCACGACTGGCCAATCTATCTTTGGTATGGTCTAGACAATTATTAAAATCCCCAAACACCAACACCGGTATGCCCGGGAAGCGGGCAAGAAAATCTGTCAGCAATTTCAGGGTATTAGCAGAGAAAGGAGGGGGAATATATAGTCCTGCAAGAATACATTTAGTCCCGTATAGTGAACATAGAGCAAAAACATACCGACCCTCTGGGTCAATTCGTACCTCTAATTCTGAAAATTGTACACCCCGTCTAACCAGGAGGCTCACTCCCCTCGAGTACACCGAGAATGTAGCATGGTATTGGTGCCCAAACTGCCGTTTTGCAAATTGAGGTGTAGAGGACGGGGAGAAGTGAGTCTCCTGCAGGCAAATGACATCCGCGCCCAACCGCTTGATCGTGCGGAGTACAGCCAAGCGCTTAACAGGGCTGCCCAACCCCCTGACATTCCAGGACACAATTCTGGTTAGCTTAGACATTGTAGAGCATATACTGTTACAACAAGGATATACCGAGCGAGGACATATCTCCCGCAGGTAAGGTGGCAGGGGGCATTGGACCATAAAAACAGTATCATATCATTGAACACTTCTGGGAACATAAAAATAATAAAAGGAAAAGAAAAACTTGGGGGGGGGGGTAACACAGTAGCGGTGGGAGTTTCAATTGGAGGTGGACACAGGAGCATGCACCAGTAGCAGGTCGAAGGGGGCCAGGGGCCCCAGTAACCATCTGGAATAATGGTGACGGTAATCCCTTCGTAGAGCCTTCATATAAGTATGAGTCCAGCAACAACAAACAAAAATAAAAAAACGAAGAAAAACACATTGAAGAATAACAGGCCAACATGGCCAAACTTGGGTGCCGCAGGGCAAAAGGAGGTCTGTACCAGACCATCATGGGGGCAGCAGTGGAAGCGCACCTAAGCGTCCAAACTTCTCAGCAGCTAGATCAGGTAACCCTGATGTCAGACAGAAGAAAACAAAACAAAAAAGGGGGGGAAGTCAAATCCTAGCACCTCTTCCGCCTTGGTAAAAGAAGGTAAGAATCAGGATAAGTTGAACAGTACATCACCCGTCTTGCTGTGCCCGGCGTTGGTTTCTGCTTTCCTTGATTGATCTTTCTTCTCGGTCCATCCATTGTGCGGCTGCAGAAGGTAAATCAAAAAAATGAACGGAGCCTAGTGCTTCTACTCTCAGTCGGGCGGGGTATAGCATAGCATATTTGACATCTAGAGCTCTGAGGCGCCGTTTAACATCTAGGAACTTTGCGCGTTGCTTTTGTAGCTCAGCAGAGAAATCAGGGAAGAAAGAAATTTTTGCGTTATCCACTCTCATGGCCTCCGGTTTAATCCTGGCGTTGTGAAGTATAGCATCTCTATCTTTGTAGTGAAGTAGCTTGAAAAGAAAAGGTCTCGGGGGGCCCCCCGGTGGATAAGGCCTGGCAGGCACCCTGTGTGCCCTCTCCACAGAGAACAATGGAGTGAACACTTCCTTGCCAAATGCATTCACCAACCAATTCTCAATAAATTCAACCGGATTCTTCCCTTCCGCTCTTTCGGGCAGACCCACCATCCTAACATTATTTCTTCTCATTCTGTTCTCTAATTCCTCCAAGCGAGATGAATGTTGTGTTAGGAGGTGGTTGTTAAACGTGAGATCCCTCTGCATGGGAGCCATGTCATCCTCAATGGAGCTCACTCTACCTTCCACTGCAGAGGTCCTTTCCCTCAACTTTTGTGCATCCTGCCTCAGAAAGGATATTTCTGCTTTCACTCCCTTAATATCAGCAGCTAGAGCAGTAATGGAGGTATTGCAGGAGGTTATAGCAGTGAATATATCTCTAAGAGAGGGCTCACCGTCTGTGGCAGGGCTGGTGGAGGCCTGAGGCCTAGCAGAGCTGCCATCAGGAGTACTCACAGCGTTCCAGGGGAATCCCGATCCACCCCCATCTTCCAGGGGAACAGTGTCATCCGCATCCGACGATCCGCCGGATGATTCCCCTTGTTTTCCCAGGTGAGTATTAGAGTCTGTGGCGAGCGCCATGGAGAAAAGTTTTTCTGCTCCCTCCCTGTGTTTCTCTTTAGGCGTTCGTCGGGCCTGGGCGCCATTTTGATGGGACATGCTGTCCCCAGACCGGGACGCGTATTGCTGTTTAGCGGCGGACATCGGGCTCGATTCAGGACACAGACGGTACCGGAGTATGCAGCGGACCTTCCAGCAGCGATCGGGCCGAAACAGCAGGTAGGTCTGTTATGTTTCAGGAGTCTTTCAGGAGAATCGGCGGAGAGGAACTGAATGTGTGTCCGGCTACATCCGCTGCCTGGCCACGCCCCCCGAACTTTGAAAATTTAGAAAAAAAAAAGTTTTTTTTTTTTTTTATTTATTTAACAACTTCAATACAGGGCATTTTTACCCCCTTCCTGCCCAGACCAATTTTTAGTTTTCAGCGCTGTTGCATTTTAAATAACAATTGCGCGGCCGTGCAACATGGTTCCCAAACAAAATTGACGTCCTTTTTTCCCCACAAATAGAGCTTTCGATTAGTGGTATTTGATCACCTTGGTTTTTATGTGTTAACAAATAAAAGAAGAGCGAAAATGTTGAAAAAAACCCACAATATTTTTTACTTTTTGATTTAATAAATATAAAAAAAAAATTCTCAGTTTAGGTCAATATGAATTCTTCTACATATTTTTGGTAAAAAAAAAAATGCAATAAGCGTATATCGATTGGTTTGCGCTAGGGTTGTCCCGATACTAGTATCAGTATCGGGACCGATACCGAGTATTTGCTTCTACCGATACTTTTTTTGTATTTATCAACATGTTCTGTAAAAATTCTTTGAGTTTTTTACTACTGCATGACAAGCAAATAAAAAACATTTTTATTTATTTTTATCCTTTTATAATGTCTTGAGTTAGAGTTCTTCATAATTCTAAAGAAAATATCCTTAGTCTGTATTGTGGTTTGAAAACTGTCACATGACATTTAAAAAAAGTATCGGTATTCGGTATCGACGAGTACCTGAAAAAAAGTATCAGTACTTGGTCCTAAAAAAGTGGTATCGGGACAACCCAGGGCTGGGACGGTGATAATAATGGGGGATTTTAACTACCCAGAAGTTGACTGGAAAAATTGAATTTCTGGGACAGTTAAAGGACAAAAATTTAAAAACCTATTGCAGGACAATTTTATGGTCCAGTTTATTGAGGCCCAAACTAGGAATGATGCTCTGTTGGACTTGGTAATCTCAAACCATGCAGAGCTTATTACTAATGTTCAGATAAAGGAACACCTGGGTAGCAGTGATCATAACATGATTTCATTTAATATTAACTATAAGCAAGAAATACATACAGGAAAGATAAAAACACTTCATTTCAAGAGAGCAACTTTTCAAAGCATGAGGACTGCTCTACAGGGCTTGGACTGGGAGGGAATATTGGCACAGATGAACACAGAACAGAAAAGGGAATTCTTCAAAAAGACTCTTTGGAACCTCACTGCAAAGTATATTCCCATGGGCAATAAGTTTAAAAGGCTAAAGATAAAACCTATGTGGCTCACGGTCAAAGTTAAAAAAGCTATAAACAATAAGAAAATAACTTTTAAAAATTATAAAAATGAAGGAACACTAGTGTCGTTTAAATGGTACAAAGAATATAATAGAATACGTTAAAAGGAAATCAAGGATGCAAAAATTCAAAATGAACGACAGATTGCAAAAGATAGTAGGACAAACCCCAAAAAATTATTTAAATATATTAATAGTAAAAAGGTCAAGTCTGAGCATGTAGGCCCTTTACAAAATAATCTAGAGTGGGTGACTGAGGACATAGAGAAGGCACATTTATTAAATGCTTGCTTCAGCTCTGTGTATACAATGGAGTATGGGGGAGCTCATGTCCATAATGGGGGTGGGAGTGACACAGCCCCAAATCCACAATGGCTTAAAAGTGATAAGGTCCAGAAATATTTAGACAGAATAAAGGTGGATAAAGCACCTGGACCAGATGGCATCCACCCACGGATCCTAAAAGAATTGAGCTCTGAAATTTCAAAGCCACTGTATCTAATATTTAGGGACTCATTAATGACAGGAATAGTACCACTGGATTGGCGTAGAGCCAATGTGGTGCCTATATTTAAAAAGGGAAAAAAGTCTTTACCAAGTAACTATAGACCTGTTAGTTTAACTTCTATAGTTGGGAAAATACTGGAACGTTTAATAAAAGACCACATGGATGAGTTCTTGCTGGAAACAAACTATTTAAGCAGCAGACAGCATGGATTCATGAAAGACAGAAGTTGTCAGACAAACCTGATTTCCTTTTATGAAGAGGTAAGTAAAACCCTGGACAGAGGCGTGGCAGTGGACGTGGTATACTTGGATTTTGCAAAAGCGTTCGATACAGTTCCCCACACACGGCTCATGTGTAAGGTAAGGTCTACAGGATTAGATATATCAGTTTGTAAATGGATAGAAAACTGTCTGAAAGACAGGATTCAGAGAGTTGTGGTTAATGATTCATACTCTGAATGGTCCAAGGTTATCAGCGGTGTACCCCAAGGTTCAGTGTTGGGTCCCTTGCTTTTCAATATATTTATAAATGATATTGGGTCTGAGATCCAAAGTAACATTTCTGTCTTTGCAGATGACACCAAGCTATGCAGTGGAATAACGTCCTTGCAGGATGTCTGCAATTTAAAAGCCGACCTCAATGCTCTGTCTAATTGGGCGACTATGTGGCAGATGAGGTTTAATGTTGATAAATGTAAAGTTATGCACTTGGGGGCTAAGAATATGCATTCATCATACATGCTAGGGGGAGTTCAACTGGGGGGATCTGTAGTGGAGAAAGATCTGGGGATTTTAGTTGATCATAAGCTCAATAATGGCATGCAATACCAAGCTGCGGTTTCCAAAGCGAGCAAAGTCCTTTCTTGTATTAGGAGAGGTATGGACTCCAGAGATAGAGATATCATTTTGCCCCTGTACAAATCATTAGTAAGACCTCATCTGAAATATGCAGTCTAGTTTTGGGCACCAGTTCTCAAAAAGTATATCGGAGAACTGGAGAAAGTGCAGAGAAGGGCAACTAAACTGATAAGAGGCATGGAGGAGCTCAGCTATGAGGAAAGATTAGAAAAACTGAATTTATTCACTCTTGAGAAGAGGAGAATAAGGGGGGATATGATCAACATGTACAAATATATAAGAGGTCCATATAGTGAACTTGGTGTTGAGTTATTCACTTTAAGGTCAACGCTGAGGACAAGGGGGCACTCTTTTCGTCTGGAGGAAAAGAGATTTCACCTCCAAATACGGAAAGGTTTCTTCACAGTAAGAGCTGTGAAAATGTGGAACAGACTCCCTCCAGAGGTGGTTCTGGGCAGCTCAGTAGATTGCTTTAAGAAGGGCCTGGATTCTTTCCTAAATACACATAATATAACTGAGTACTAAGTTCTGTAGGTAAAGTTGATCCAGCGTAAATCCGATTGCCTCTCGGGGGATCAGGAAGGAATTTTTTCCCCTCCGGTAGCAAATTGGATCATGCTCTGCTGGGGTTTTTTGCCTTCCTCTGGATCAACTGTGGGTATGGAGTTGGGTGTATGGGATGTACTGTGTTTTATTTTGTTTGTTTATTATTGTTTTTATGGTTGAACTGGATGGACTTGTGTCTTTTTTCAACCTGACTAACTATGTAACTATGTAACCCTAGTTTGCGCAAAAGTTATAGCATCTACAAAATAGGGGATAGATTTACTGCTTTTTTATTTTTTTACTAGTAATGGCGGCGATCTGCGATTTTTATTGTGACTGACATTGCGACGGACATATCGGACACTTTTGACACATTGGTCTTTTACCGATGTTATTGGTGTATGTTAGAACGGCGCTCTTTGCTCCCCCCCTCGCACCACGTGGATCGCGCTCTGTTTACTTACTGCAAGCCTTCCCCGTCCCGTATGACCGTCTCTCCCTGAGGTCAGAAGCCAGCCATTACGTCTGGCCGGATGTTATTTCGCCAGACCGGATGTAGCGCCTCCACCATCCTAAATTCTCCCATTCCCTTACTTTCTCCGGTCACATTACAGAAAGTCTGTATTCCGGAAATTAACTGTTTTGTCATTTTTTTGTCACCCTCCATTTATAACATTCAGAGTTGAATTTCCTAGCAGTTTTACTCATTGCTTGGGTGCCAGCTGCTATTTATAGAACAATCAAAAAAGAAAAGAAAAAAGAAAAGAAAAAAGAAAAGAGAAATAAAGAAGGAAATTGAAAATAAAAATATAAATAAAATGAAAATAAAAGTAAAAATTTAATTAAAAAAGAAAAATAAATGAAAATAAAATAAAAATAAAACTAATGCAATTTAAATAAAAATAATAAAAAATAAATAAAAGCAAAAAAATTTAAAATTAATAATTGTCTATAAGCAGTTGACGTCCTGTTCTACGTTCATCCCGTTTGGTTTCATTGTGTTTAATTTAAATACCCATAATGTTTCATTGCGGGAGATTTCCCTCCGCATGTTTGAATTTCTCCAGTTTTTTTTCTATTCTATCTATGGCATAAAATTTAAGATGTTTGGGGTCTTTCTGATGTGCGTCCCTGAAATGCCTGGAGACGCTATGGTGCTTGTATCTGCTTTTTATATTCCTAACATGCTCCCCTATTCTAACCGATAGCTCTCTCTTCGTCCTCCCCACATATTGAAGCCTGCAGCTACATTCCAAAAGCTAGGTAACATGTGTGCTATGGCATGTTATTAATTTGTCAATTTTATATTTCTGTTTCGTTGCATTTGACTGAAATTCCAAAACCTTTTCTTTGTTCTATTGGTGAGTTTACAAGGTTTACACCTCCCACATCTATAGAATTCCTTTTGATCAAATTTTTTTGTCATTTTCTGGGGTGGATCCGGGCCCTTGGGGGAAGTTTTTTATTTAACTTTGGGTCATTGCAGATAATTGACCACTATTTCTTTACAATCCCTTCCAGTGTTTTATACTGTGTGTTGAATCCTGTTATAAATGGGATTCTTTCCTTTCCTTTTTTCTCTCTGTTTTTGAGTAGTAGTTCCTATCTCTATGTCCTATTATTTTTTCTCTAATAGCTTCTAAGTTGCTACGTTCATAACCCTTTTTGGCAAATCTTTCAATCAATATTCCCGTTTGGGTATAGTAATCTTCCATTGAGTTACAATTCCGTGTTATTCTGATGAACTGCCCTTTCGGTATGGCCCTTTTTGATGACAACTATTAATCGGTATATAACCGTTTCTGTCTGTGTCCTTAAAGTATGTTCTTGTGTGTAGGTTGTTACCATTCTTTAATATTTCTAAATCCAAAAAAAAATGGATAACATCCTGATGAACATTTACAGTAAATTTAATGTCATACTGGTTCTTACCTATATGTTGGATACATTCCTGCAGCTCCTCCCGATTGCTTTTCCAGACAATCAGGAAATCATTTATAAATCTCCTGTAAATTAATATGTGTGGCCAACATTTCCCAAAAATCTCCTCTGCCTCCCACTTGTTCAAAATATTGGCCACACTTGGGGCATTTTTATTCCCCATTCCTACCCCTGTAATTTGTTTGTAATATTTATGGTCGTGCCAAAAAAAAGTTGTTCCCCATGGCCATCCGTAGTCCCTCTAGTATGAATTTTCTTTGTTTTAATTTTAAATCTGATTGTTTTTTCATTGCCCAGGCTGATACTGCTAATGCGTCGGCCTGTTTGATATTAGTGTAAAAAATGTTTTTGATCAAAAGGGATTTTATAGATGTGGGAAGTGTAAACCTTGTAAACTCACCAATAGAACAAATAAAAAGGTTTTGGAATTTCAGTCAAATGCAACGAAACAGAAATATAAAATTGACAAATGAATAACATGCCGTAGCACACACGTTACCTACCTTTTGGAATGTAGCTGCGGGCTTCAATATGTGGGGAGGACGAAGAGAGAGCTATCGGTTAGAATAGAGGAGCATGTTAGGAAAATAAAAAGAGGATACAAACACCATAGCGTCTCCAGGCATTTCAGGGACGCACATCAGAAAGACCCCAAACATCTTAAGTTTTATGTCATAGATAGAATAGAAAAAAACTGGAGAAATTCTAACATGCGGAAGGAAATCTCCCACAATGAAACATTCTGGATATTTAAATTAAACACAATGAAACCATACGGGACGTAGAATTGGACATCAACTGCTTTATAGACAATTATTAATTTTAATATGTGTTTATTTATTGTGTTTATTTATTTTTTATTTATTATTATTTAAATTTTTATTATTTTATTAGTTTTTTTTTCATTTTTTTTTTTTATTTAATTTTATTTTAACTTGTATTTTCATTTTAAATTCCCTTCTTTATTTATTATTTTTTTATTTTATTTTTTGATTGGCAATGCTGGCAGCACTTATACGTCTATTTCCCAAAGACAACCTCTGAATATGACGCTGAGCATGTGTGCTCAAATTCTTTGGTCGACCATGGTGAGGCCTGTTCTGAGTGGAACCTGTCCGGTCAAACTTCTGCATGGTCTTGGCCACCATGCTACAGCTCAGTTTCAGGGTCTTGGCAATCTTCTTATAGCCTATGCCATCTTTATGTAGAGCAACAATAATTTTTTTCAGATCCTCAGAGTTCTTTGCCACGAGGTGCCATGTTGAACTTCCAATGACCAGTATGAGAGAGTAAGAGCAAAAACACCAAATTTAAACACACCTGCTCCCCATTCACACCTGAATTCTTTTAACACTGAGTCACATGACACCGGGGGAGGGAAAATGTTGTTTAGACATTAATGGGTGTGTTTATTTATTTTGAGGCGACAGCAAATTTACACTGTTATACAAGCTGTACACTCACTACTTTACATTGTAGCAAAGTGTAATTTCTTCAGTGTTGTCACATGAAAAGATATAATAAAATATTTACAAAAATGTAAGGGGGATACGCATGTCTGTGTTTTAATACAATACATATATATTGTAAGGGGTTAGCTCGGTAGCGGGTGTGTGTGACCCCCTGGGTGGGTTCACTACACACTGAACTATACAGAGAGGCAGCCGAGGATGGTTGAAAACAAAGATTATGGTTTATTGCTGGAAACAAGTGCAAGCATCCAAACAGCATAAACAAAACAAAACATAAAATAAACCCTGGCCACTTGGGGCGTCTACCTTCACCATACAGGAACCTATTTATGGAGTCTGGCACAGCCTACTGCTGGGCAGACACTGCTGGTCATACAGCAGAAAAACAATAGTCTTTTTGATTTTTATCACACAGAAAAATCAACACCACCTCACCTCTTCAGAAGTATTTTTCAGCTCACTGCTCTCCTTAACTCAAAAAGCCTCAGGATGCAGCAATCAGTAGTCATCCTCTGGATAACTTATAGAGGCCTTAATTGCCACATTTTGAACAGCTGAAGCTTTCCAAAGCCCTTAAACCTTTCTGGCTATTTCTGCAGCCGACACCTGATAGTAATTGGTGAATTGTCTAAACAAGGCAGAAATGTATCTCCCGTCTGTGACAACACCCACAGATTTACCTGACTTCCTGTCACAATATACAGTATATATATATATATATATATATATATATATATATATATATATATGTATATATATATATATATATATATGTATA
>JAJQKJ010000190.1:42500-65161 GCA_029574335.1 Rana kukunoris
GGAATACCTGATCGAACTCTGACTTGGCTTGCCTGACCATCCGTACCTCCCCAACCCTTGACCCGGCTTTTGTTTGACCACCCGCCTGATTGACCTTCCGTTGTCAGACCTACCTGCCTGCTTTAACCGACTACGCTTCAGCCATCTGCCTGCATTTCTCCTGCTTACCTGTTATGACCCGGCTTGTCTGACCCTGCTGTTCCAGTTGTTGTCCACTACACCAACTTACCTTACCAGCTTGTGCCGCAGTAGTCGCAGCTTCCGTGTGGGTCGCTGACCCATCCTCCGTTTCAGCGTCTTCAGCATCTTTAATGTCTCCACACCAGAGGTATTCATCCACCTGCTTCTACTCTTCACCACCTCGGCACTCCTACCCCTCTGTGCTCCGAGTCCGCTGTTCCCACTTCAGTGGCTTGCGAACCAGAGCCGTAAGAGAGGCTCTCCTGCACCAGACTCTAGGAACCAGGTACGTAACAGTATCAGGCAGCCATGACAGAGTCTGCAGGAGTAGGCCTGGCCATGGAGGAAATGTGTAAACATCTGGCATCTCTTACCCAAGCCGTTAAGAATCTGCAAGATGGTTACCTGAGCTTGGAGGGGCAGGTTCAGAACTTATCCGTTTCTGGGGACGCAACCTCAGCATCTGCCGCTAGACCATCTTCTTCCGTTTCTGGTCCGTCGGTTGTGATGTTGCCGTTTGAACCCAGGGTTCCCATGCCGAACGATTCTCAGGGGATCGAATCAAGTTCCGGGACTTTTGCAACACTTGCCAGTTATACTTCGCTTTGCAGCCCTGAATCTTTTCATTGGAAGCTACTAAAGTGGGATTTGTCATCTCCCTGCTCCAAGGGGAACCCCAAAATTGGGCACAACGGTTGTTGGAAGAGAACGGTGCCCAGACACAGAATTTGCCAATCTTCTTACAGGCTATGGCACAGCTCTATGATGATCCCCAAAGGACTGCCACAGCTGAAGCTGCTTTACTTGCTCTCCAACAAGGGCGTAGAGCAGTGCAGGACTACGTTACTGATTTCCGCCGCTGGAGTGCGGACACCCAGTGGATTAGTGCAGCGCTGCACCACCAATTTCGCTTAGGTCTGTCAGAAGCCTTAAAAGACCAACTGGCCCATATTGGGGTAACTGATACCCTGGATGATCTGATCGACAAAGCTATACAGATCGACCGACGACTAAGGGAACGCCGAGCAGAGCGATCCTCCCAGGAGTCGCCCAGTGTGGGTCACTTCCCGGGCCCCTTTACCTCCTTCCCGTTATAAACCACCTGTTTCTTCAAATTCTGCTGGTTCACCCACGGACACTTCTGAACCCATGCAATTGGGCATGATGCGACCTACCTTACCGCCTGAAGAACGCACACGCCGCCGCCAGCTGAACCTATGTCTCTATTGCGGCAAGGCCGGCCATTACGTACACAATTGCCCCGTCAAAATCCGTTCATCAGTTCCTGGTAACAGTTCAGCTATCACCACCAACACCAACCACCTTGCTCTCTTCCTTTCGTTACAGCTTCCAGGGAAGACAGTGTTGGTCAGTGCTATCGCTGATTCAGGTGCATGCAGTTGTTTCATCGATTCCTCCTTTGCCGACCTGCATTACATACCCGTTCGCACAAAGAACTTTAGACTCTCTGTTTTCTTGGCTGACGGCTCACACATTAAGTCTGGTCAAGTGAAAACAGTTGGCTCATATGTGGTGGCATACTGGTACTGGTCAAGTAACCCAGGAAACCCTTCCCCTGCCTGCTGTTACTTCGTCCAATCATAAGGAACTGTTAATTTTGGATGTCATCCCTTTTTTTCCAGTGATCCTGGGTATACCTTTGCTCCAGGCGCATAATCCACAGATTGACTGGATATCTAAAAATATCCTGTTTCCATCTCATTACTGTCAGGAACACTGCCTACCCAGACGTCCTAACCCGTCTTCTGCCCTGCTGTGTTTAAATGCCGATCCGAGTCTGCTCCAATCCATTCCGAAACCTTACCATGGATTTCTTGATGTTTTCAGTAAGAAAGGGGCTGATTCCCTTACACCTCATCGGCCATATGATTGTCCGATCAAACTCTTCCACTTTCTGAAAAGGAACAAGACGCGTTAAAAGTTTACCTTGATGAAAATCTAGATAAAGGATTTATCCGCCCATCCACTTCACCAGCAGGTGCCGGAATATTCTTTGTTACAAAAAAAGATCAAACTCTCCGTCCCTGTATTGACTTTCGGGAACTTAATAACATCACAGTGAAAAAACGCTATCCTCTACCCCTAATATCCAAACTTTTCTAAGACAAAGACTAAGATTTGCCGTTATTTTCACTAAATTAGACCTGAGGGGAGCGTATAACTTGATACGCATCAAAGACGGACATTAATGGAAGACAGCATTTCATACTCATTATTGCCACTATGAGTATTTGGTCATGCCCTTCAGGCTATGCAACGCGCCGGCTACATTTCAGCATTTCGTCAATGATGTGTTCAGAGATTTCTTGGACATTTTCGTCATCGTTTATTTGGACGACATATTGATATTCTCCCGTTCCCTAGAAGAGCACCGAGAGCATGTTTGCAAGGTCCTGGATCGTCTCCGCCAGCACAGTTTGTATGCAAAAGCAAAAAATTCAGAGTTTGATCAACAAACTATCCAATTTCTAGGTTTAGTGATTTCTCCAACAGGGATTGAGATGGATCAAAAAAAAAGTATCTGCAATTTTAGACTAGCCAACGCCCTTAGAAAAAAAGGGGTACAGCGCTTTATAGGGTTCGCAAACTTTTATAGAAAATGTATCAAAGGTTTCTTTGCTATTGTGGCCCCCATTACACAACTCACTAAACAGAACCTTCGTTTCCGTTGGAACCCTGAAGCCCAGAAGGCCTTTGACACTCTGAAGGGACACTTTACATCAGCTCCAATCCCCAGGCATCCCAATCCCACGTTGCCTTTTCTCCTTGAGGTGGACGCCTCTGAAGTTGCTGTAGGGGCCGTCCTTTCTCAATGTTTAGGGGACAAGGACCTAATACATCCAGTGGGGTTTTTCTCCCGAAAACTTTCTCCCACAGAAAAGAACTACGACGTGGGGGACCGGGAATTTTTGGCCATTAAGACCGCCCTAGAGGAATGGAGGTATTTACTGGAGGGCGCCGCTCACCCTGTATTGATCTACACAGATCACAAAAATTTGGAATATTTAAAGTCTGCCAAACGCCTGAAGCCTCGACAAGCCCGTTGGGCTCTTTTCTTTTCCCGTTTTTGTTTTCACATTACTTACCGACCAGGATCTAAAAATGTTAAACCGGACGCATTATCCCGAATGCATGACAATCCGAGGGATACATTCACTCCTGATACCATCCTTCCGGATGGCAGCTTTCTGCTCTTGCATACCGATCTACTCTCCATGATCAGAGAAGCATCTTCCCACTCCTCCAAACCCTCTAATATTTCGTCTATTTTGGAGTGACTCGCAAACCAGAGCCGTAAGAGAGTCTTTCCTGCACCAGACTCTAGGAACCAGGTACTTAACACTTGTACTCCAGCTGCCCATGTTTTCAGAGTCTTACAAAAAAACACTGTTTACTAAGGATGAGCTTCGCGTTCGATAAGTGTTCGTACGTTGGCCAATTATGGCTCAGGGCTTTAGCACACGCCCCACACTATATAAGGCCGCTGGATGACCTTGTGTGTGTAGTGTGTTCCGGCTTGTTAATGAAAGCAGTCAGAGAGACAGAGAGATTGTCTTTTTAGATAGCTAGATAGAGCAGGCAGGCAGGCTAGTCAGTTTAGCTTAATTTACAGTGTGTAGAGGATATACTGTATATACATCCCTAGGAGTTGTACATATATTTATAAACTGTATAGCTTAGATAGATCAGTTCTTCCTAATTTACTGGGAGGCAGGTGATTGTGCTATTTAAAGACATTATCACAGGTATAGACACCCAGCAGGTACAATATTTAAAGGAATTTTTATTTTATTTTTATTTAAGCATCAATAAAATCACTGCTCCTGGAGCAGTGATTTTAACCACTTTAGCCCCGGACCATATTGCTGTCCAATGACCAGAGCACTTTTTGTGATTCGCAACTACTTCGCTTTAACTGACAATTGCGCGATCATGCGACGTGGCTCCCAAACAAAATTGGCGTCCTTTTTTTCCCACAAATCGAGCTTTCTTTTGGTGGTATTTGATCATCTCTGCGGTTTTTATTTTTTGCGCTATAAACAAAAATAGAGCGACTATTTTGAAAAAAATTCAATATTTTTTACTTTTTGCTATAATAAATATCCCCCAAAAATATATAAAAAAACATTTTTTTTCCTCAGTTTAGGCCAATACGTATTCTTCTACATATTTTTCATTAAAAAAATCGTAATAAGCGTTTATTGATTGGTTTGCGCAAAAGTTATAGCGTTTACAAAATAGGGGGTCGTTTTATGGCATTTTTATTAATATTTTTTTTTTACTAGTAATGGCGGCGATCAGCATTTTTTTTCAGTACTGCGACATTATGGTGGGCACTTCGGACACTTTTGACACATTTTTGGGACCATTGGCATTTTTATAGCGATCATTGCTATAAAAATGCATTGTATTACTATAAAAATGCCATTGGCAGTGAAGGGGTTACTACTAGGGGGCAGGGAAGGGGTTAAGTGTGGTCCTGGTGTGTTCTAACTGTATGGGGGGGGAGGTGGCCTCACTAGGGGAAATCACTGATCTTCTGTTCATACATTGTATGAACAGAAAAATCAGCGTTTTCCCCGCTGACAGGAACGAGAGCTATGTATTTACACACATAGCTCCCGTTTTCCGCTCTGTAACGAGCAATCGCGGGTGCACGGCGGCGATCGTACCCGCCGGGCACGCGCGCGGGATTCGGGGGCGAGCGGGGGGCGTGCGCGCCGGCCGCCGGCGGCGCACACGCGCCCCCTAGCGGCCGCTAAAGTGAGGACGTAGAGCTACGTGATCTCACGTAGCAGTGCCACCGTCCCGCAGTAAAATGACGGCGGGCGGTCGGCAAGCAGTTAATGATGCTTAACTATTATTAATATTTTTAATTCCTTTAAATATTGTACCTGCTGGGTGTCTATAGTTTGCCTGTAAAAACGTCTTTGAGAACCCGGGTCTTGCCCGAGGGAACATGTATCAATGGAAAAAAAAGTTTTAAAAACGGTAATTTTTCCTGCTCCTGAAAAAAACTACAGTTTTTTTTAAACTTTTTTCCATTAATACATGTTCCCTGGGGTAAGACCCAGGTTCTCAAAGACGTTTTCCAACAATAACTTGAATATTGGTCTTTAAAATTATCGTTTTTGAATTTGAGCGTTCGAGTCCCATAGATGCGGGGGTGTTTGGCTCATCCCTACTGTTTACCCCAACAGACACTACATAAACAACTTAACTAATAATACTACACCTAAATAATCCATGCCATTTTAAATTCGCTGCTTCAGGGACAGGCATACATTGCTAGGTGTCCTTGCAAACTCGAAGCATTGGATATAAACTACGACTTTCTCAGATGCATGCAATCATTTATATAGACACTAATATTTACTTATGTTGAAGCTTTCAAGCTTGGATGATTTCTGGTATACCTAAGATAGCATACTGATTTAATTCAGTAGAGATCATAATTATTGAGGTACTGTGAAATATATACTAATATTTTCATCTTGGTGATTATGTGTTGTACACAGTCATACTAATGCAACTTGCATAAGTCTCTGTAGCATTCATTTCTAACTATAAATTTAAAGCTCCAAAGAGATGGTGTTTTTTAATCATTGATTTTATGATGACTACAATTAATAAGCAGTTAACTGATTTTTTCATTAAAAAAAATCAATGTACTTTTTTCTGGACGTTAATTCATGTTTCATGTGTTGCATTTTTCTGTAAGGGTATGCACAGACATACAGGGTTTAATTAAATGAAGTAATGACAACACTCTTCTGGTGGTAGGGCCACATTAACATGGCCTGTGTCTTATTTTTGAAATCGTTGTGCCAGTTTTGGTACCAGTGCCAGATTCAGGCAGTCCTTACTAATGCAACTTTTAAAATCTGTTGGTATAACTGCGCTAGATCAAAAAAAGAATAAGAACCAGTTTGCAGATATGCAAACTGACAGTAATTAAGACCAATGTTGAGTTGGAGTACAGAAGGACATCTGTGCTCTGAGTTGGGGACATGTGCTAGGAAGCTGTCATTAATGAGACAACTTCCCACACAGGGCTTGTAGTTGCTAGGACTCTGACAGCTGCTGGATTCCTAGCAACCAGTGACTCATCCCTTGTTCCATTCAGCTGTCAGCTAAAAGATTCTCTGGCTGACAGCTGAAAGTAAACAATTGGGTGAGGATGCCATCTTACATCATTGGCCAATTAGGACCATGTCTATATTTGGGTATTGACATCTGTAAGTATCCCCACCCCTTTGTTCACTTTCAGTTGAATATAAAGGTGAATGTGTGGTACTAGAAAGGGGGCAATTGAGCCATATAACCATACATTGGTTAAAGTGCAAACTGCATAAACATTTGTGCCTATACATATTTAATAACCAACCTGAATTTTTATAGCAGCCAAAAAAAATCTGATTAAGAATTGGGCATGTAGGGCTATACCAGAGGGGTGATAAAAGTACCTCTATCAGTATTGGTCTTTGAACACAGAGATGTCTCAACTTGTTGCAAAGTTTTTGTGCATAGGAATTAATTCTTCCCATTTCTCATTTACAAGAAGGAAAGATGTACTGCAAGTGTGATGCGTTTTACAGGAATGGGCTATATTGTATTAGAGCATGTCACATTGTCCTTGTATTTTGGCCAGCATAAACATTGGCTACCATAATGAGATAAGTTATCTGCAGGCTGTATTTTTTTTAACCAGTCTATTGAGATTGGTAGACTTGAACTGCAAGCATATGCAGGACCCTCTACCATAGGTAAGTGCTAGAGGTGTAGTGTTTATAGGTTCTGTCAGTGCAGCTTGGCCTGTTTGTTTTGGATCTGGGGGCAGGGAGTGTAGCAGTGGGTGTGACTGACATGTACTTCAGCTTTTCAGTGAGAATGTTCTGGAAGAGGGGCAGGGCTGAGAGTTGCAGTGGCATGGAGTACATGTGAGGTGCCCTAACCAATCCCCAACTAGGATTGGCAGGGGGCAGACCTCCTGCATATAATCACAGTCAGCCTGCTGGGGGGGAGTTGTCGGCTGGGTGAACAGAAGGATGGAATGCTAGACTGCATGTAGGAGAAACACCCCCATATAGAGGAGCAGTTGGTCTGCACGATCTGGGTAAATCCTTCAGGACAGACTCAGGGCAGGAGTCATGAGTGAAGCACAGTGGAGATCTGGAAGATACATGCCAGGGAAGCTGGGTGCAGAGCCAGAGAGAGACTGTGGGGTTTTGTGTCTAATCGTTGCAGCCCGAGGACACAGGATTTGCAAGTCGGGCTTGCTGGGATCAGTAGTCTATTGTCAAATATTCTTTCATGCTAAATGTCCAGGGCCTTCAAGAAGGGGTACTGCAGGCCCCTGGCCTAATAATCAGCAAGTGAAACTATTTCTAGAACTTATTCAGAGTGAGGCCTAGTCAGCTCAAGATGGTGGGACAGGATGTCTAATGCTGTGATAGAAAAGTGATGCGCAGGAGGAGAAGTGTCCTGGAGGTAAAAGTCTGCAGGGAGAGTGCAGAGGCGGAAGATCTGAGGTGAAAATCTGTCAAGATTAGAGTCCACCATTTTTGTTCTATTCAAGATAATGCAAAGATAATGAGTAAACCATTTGTCAATGTAAAGCTGGATCCGCTCTGACATTGCAAATACCAATTTGTTCTACGGCAATCCGATATTCCTTCCCCCAACCAAGTTCAATCCCCCAAATAAAACAACAAAACAAAGCAAAAAACTTTTCATTGTTCAAGTGTAGCAACACACCGCTACACATAGAACCCTAAAGGCTTGGTTCACACTGCAGCACAGAGCGGCTCACACCAGGGGTCCGATGTGTCCCTGTTCACCGGTTCATGTTTGATTTCAGTCCGAATTTTGGCTGAACTCGGACCTAAAATAGACCAGAAGACGCACAGGACTCATGTGCTCCGGAGATGTGTGAACCGGCCCCATAGAGAGCTTGTCACAATCTCCTGACATACAAAATGGATAAGGGGAAATCAGCATCCAATTCACAATAGTGTGAACCCAGCTTGAAGCACAGTTACTTTGTAGCACTACTACTCGTCTGACATAGAATGTAAAACTATATTACAAATACATTTTTAAACATTAACACACATTAATAAAACAAATATTAAATTAAAGTAAAAATCAAGTTATTTTTTAATTAGTAAAAATCCTTATTTATTTTATGAGCCTTATTTTTTACCTTATTGCTTTGCAGCTAGCATTTCTGATTTATGAGGCACAACATTTTGAGAATTTTTTATCTTTACAATATAATGGCAGGGATATTCCCCTTCAGCTGACATGGGCGAAAAGAGCTCTGATGATGTCATGTTCATTTAACTTTAGTGAAACTGAAAGATTGAACACCTCGAGGGCAAGGGAAAAGGAGTTTTGTAGATTGCTTGGTTAGTTAGGAAATGTCAAATAAATTGTTCCACAATACTTGTTGTTTAATATTCATTAAATAAACAGTGTTCACTGCATAAGAGGTATCAAAAACAATATTGATGCATTTCACATGCTAAATTCTTATGCAAAAAGAGGGGGCAAGTCAAAGATCTGTGTACAGTCTGGGCTTAGGATGCAGGCTTTACATTCAGGAAAAACTGTTGAATTGGAATGGAAATGACACTGGCTCTCTGGAGTGTTCCACTGTCATATATTAAAATCTTTAATAAGATTTTTAACTGTATTTCACAAAGATTATGTCATGGCATAAGACCACACTAGCTTTTCCCTCTCTATAATTTCCATTCTATCAATGTTACTGATTAAATATGCAATGAAATCGTAAAGTGCATTTCTTGGCACTCCATGCTGAGTCATGGAGATTTGTTAGTATGCATTATAATTAAGTCGTTTTAGATCTTTAAAGCTTCAGTAACAGATTGCAATACTACCATTGCACAGAAATCATATTGGTGGTGCCATTAGTCATAAAGCTGTTTAGCTCTTTTACTTGGTACTCTTGGAAGAAAAATGCCCATAGGCATATACCTACTTTGCCTCACTAGGTAATCCTACTCTGCCAACCCTGTCTATTGTATGCAAGGTTATTAAAACTCTTTTTCCTGGACATTAATGCATTTGTTCTTCTCCTGGCTTGTGATGCAAATGAAAAATTGGCTGCTGACTTAACAACTTTATTTTTGCTTCCAATTTTAAAAACTCATAAATATTAATACCACCCTATTTTAGTTTTCTTTCATTTTATTAACTGGCTCAACTGAAGTCAGCCAGCCTTTAATCATACATTTCTATTGCCAAAAAAGGTGAAGGTAATTTCAGCTTAAAACAAGGTGTTTTCATTTACTTTTCTTTTTTTATAAAAAAAAATTAGCCATGGCTCCCTCTGTGTTCTCAGTATTAACATGGGTGATCCACACCCTGCTTTTCTATGCAGTAATATATTTAACCACTTCAGCCCCGGACCATTTTGCTGGTCAATGACCGGGCCACTTTTTGTGATTCGGCACTGCGTCGATTTACCTGACAATTGCGTGGTCGTGCGACGTGGCTCCCAAACAAATTTGGCGTCCTTTTTTTCCCACAAATAGAGCTTTCTTTTGGTGGTATTTGATCACTTCTGCGGTTTAAATTTTTTGTGCTATAAACAAAAATAGAGCGACAATTTTGTAAAAAAAATGAATATTTTTTTACTTTTTGCTGTAATAAATATCCCCAAAAATATATACCGTATTTTTCGGACCATAAGACGCACCTGACCATAAGACGCACCTAGATTTTAGAGGAGAAAAAAATGAAAAAAAAAGATTCTGATCCAAATGGTGTACTGAAGTATTTGGCTGAGCTGGGAACCTGGTCAGTGTTACCAGTTACTGTAAATTCCTTATTACTCCTTATTACTGTAAAGTCAATTTTTTTTATAAATGCCACAACTATTGTACTGTATTTCTTGCTGTATGCTGTATTCTGTATGGGTTATAGATGCTGTGCTGATGCATGTGAGGAAGCAACCAATGATCTTACACCATTGTGGTCAGCTGACTCAGGGGTCAGCTGACTCAGGAAATCACTGAGTGCACGGAGCAATACGTGGTGACGCCGTGTAGGCGTATCCTGCTTCCAATGCCTCCATTACACAGTCCGTCTATGCCGCCGCAATCCGCCGTGTCGCTGTGTCGCCGTGAGCCTGCTGATTGCTCGGCTGCCTGCCTGCCTGCCTGCTATCCAGTATGTTAAACGGCGGTGACGGGGGGGGGGGGGGGGGGGGGGGTACTGTACATTCAATATTCGGACTATAAGACGCAGAGACTTTTTTCCCCATATATTTGGGTGAAAAAAGTGCGTCTTATGGTCCGAAAAATACGGTATATAAAAAAACGTTTTTTTTCCACAGTTTAGGCCAATACGTATTCTTTTACATATTTTTCGTTAAAAAAATCGCAATAAGCGTTTATTAATTGGTTTGCACAAAAGTTATAGCGTCTTCAAAATAGGGGATAGTTTTATGGCATTTTTATTAATATTTTTTTTGTTTTACTAGTAATGGTGGCGATCAGCGATTTTTTTATCACTATTGCGACCTTACGGCAGACACTTCGGACACTTTTGACACATTTTTGGGACCATTGGCATTTTTATATCAATCAGTGCTATAAAAATGCATTGATTACTGTAAAAATGTCACTGGCAGGGAAGGGGTTAACACTAGGGGACAGGAAGGGGTTAAATATGTTCGCTAGGTGTGTTCTAACTGAAGGTGGGTTGGGACTAACTAGGGGAAATGACAGATAGCTGTTCATACATTGTATGAACAGACGATCAGTCATTTCTCCCCCTGACAGGACCGGGAGCTGTGTGTTTACACACACAGCTCCCGGTTCTCGCTCTGTAACAAGCGATCATGGGTGCCCGGTGGTGATCGCGCCCTCCCGACACGTGCGTCAGCATCGGGGCGAAATGTGAAATGACGTAATATTAAAACGTTGTTTCGCGCAGCCGAGCCCCCGACCTGCCGCAGTAAAACTGCGGCGGTTGGTTGTCAGCAAATGGTTAAATAAACACTTTGCAAGCGGACATTTTAGTAACATTTACACAGTTTGAATGGTTCATGTTTGAATTACTGCAATAAACAGCAGCTGTACATAAGGAATCTAGAGAACAGAAAAAATTGAAAGGATAACAACAATACGTTAGAAACCTTTAACAGCTCACCTTGCCCTTCCTATATTATGTGTAACCCTCTCTATGTGCCAGCGATCAACCTGTATCATGTGGAAGTCTGGAGAGAGATGGCCCCATGGAGAAAAGACTGCCTAATTGGCTTGGAGGAGAACAACAGCTAAATGTAGGCATCACTGGGGTGAGGGTCACTGATCAGAGCTATGTAATGGGCGAGTCACATAACATGGTGAGGTTATGTGTGTTTGTTAAAGTGTTACTAAACCCACAACAGTAAAATCAGTCTGTATATGCAGTAAAGCATGCATGTTATACTCACTGTGGAACCTAAGGGATTAATCCTCTGCATTGTGTAAAAAGGCTATTTGAGTCTGTCTTCCCTGATCCTCCCCTTCTTCCACAGTCCCCAAACTATCTCCTGATAAAACTGAGCCTTAGGGGCAAGCTACGCATGCTCAGTTTAGCACTGCCAAGACAGAGGGTCAGGGGTCCTGCAGCATACTAGGACAATCAGAGTAGAATGAAAACTTCTCCTACAAGTTTTAACCAGTGCTCTGCTGGACACTGATAGAAGTCACAAGACTGCTCTAACTGGTGATGAGAAAAGGTATACATTTTTAGCAGTTTATATTTACTAAAACTATTTCCATGTTCTGTGTACTGTGGGAGACCATATACAGTTACAAAGCTTGAAAAAGTATTCATACCCCTTGAATTTTGCCACAAAATTTTTAAACCTCATGTTACAGCCAAAAACTTAAATGTAAAAAATTTTATTGGGATTTTATGTGATAGACCAACATAAAGTGGGGCATAATTGTGAAGTGGAAAATTTAAAACTACCAAAAAATGATTAATGGTTTTCAAACTTTTTTACAACTAAATCTGTGAAAAGTGTGGCTGCATTTGTATTCAGTCCCCCTAAAACCACCTAAGTCAATACTTGTATAACTACCTTTCGCTGTAATTACAGCTGGAAGACTTTTTAACCCAGATGTCTCTGATAGCTTTTCACATCTAGAGAGTGACATTTTTCCCATTCTTCTTTGCAAAATAGCTCAAACTTTGTCAGATTGGATGTCGAGAGTCTGTAAACTTCTAGCATTCCCATTTTCAAGTCTTGCCACAGATTAAAACGGAATCTTTTGCAGACTCTAACAGGTTTTCTTCTAAGATTGCCTGTATTTGTCTCTAAAAAAAGCCTCTATCTTCCAATCAACTCTGACCAGCTTCATGTGCCTGTACCTAAAAGCTGAAGAAAAGCATTTCTGTCACAATGTAACATGATGCTGCCACCACTATGTTTCATGGTGTGTTCAGGGTGATGTGCACAAAGTGTTAGTTATCTGTCACACATAGCGTCAGGGATGGACTGAGACCAAAATAAATTGGCCCTGGACTTTATCCAGACCGGCCCACACCTTTATGTTTGCAAACAAGAACAAAAACAGTATACAAACTATACGCAATTGTGCAAAAAAACATAAGTAGCATAACATAAGGAGTCCTCACTCACCTTTTTTATTATTTCACTTATTCTCCTCTGTATTTTCCTCATTCTTCTCACATCACTGCATTAACCCAGTGGAGGGCGAGCTGCGCAGCCATTACTTTGACAGGCTGTCACTTTTGAACCCACCGGCCCACTGAGCCATCGGCCCACCGGGAAACTCCCTATAGTCCCTATGGCCAGTCCATGCCTGCAAAATAGCCACCTTTTGCTTTTAGGCTAAAAAGTTACATTTTGGTCTCATCAGACTAGAGCACCTTCTTCCACATGTAACACTGCTGTCCCCCACATGGCTTCCAATCGCAAACTGCTAACTTGACTTCTTAAAATGGCTTTTTTCTTACCACTCTTCCCATGTAAAGTGCATGACTAATAGTTGTCCTGTGGACAGATTCTCCCATCTGATCTCTGCAGCTCCTCCAGAGTTACCATTGGCCTCTTGGCCACTGCTTCTCCAATTAATGCTCTGCTTGCCCAGCCTGTCAGTTTAGGTGGATGGCCATGTCTTGGTAGGTTTTCAGTTGTGCCATACTCGTTCCATTTTCAGATGATGGATAAAACATTGCTCTGTGAGATGTTCAAAGCTTGGGATATTTTTTCTATAACCTAATCCTGTTTTAAACGTCTCCAAAACATTATTCCTGACCTGTTTTGGTGTGTTCCTTGACCTTCGTAATGCTGTTTGTTCATTAAGGTTTTCTTTCAACAAACCTCTTTCACACTTATACCATTTTGAATGGCAACATTTTATGACAAACACTCATTCTCCATGACTTTCAATGGGCCAGATTCAGGTAGATGGGAGCATCTTTGCTCCAGAGTAACGCTTCTCATTTGCGTTACGCTGCAGAAATTTTAGGAGCAAGTGCTGTTATTCAAGAAGCACTTGCTCCTAAAGTTGCGGCAGCGCATCGCAAATGAGCCGGCGCATTCTTGAATTCAAATTGGGCGGGTACGGGGCGTTATTGTAGTATTAAATAAACGAAGCGCGATCCCGCCGCGAACGTACTACGCATGCGTCGAGTGTTAAAACATCCCCGTGCGCATCCAATGCTCCAAATTCTGTGAATGAACGTCAATGACGTCACATTCCCATTCATGAACTTTTTACGCAAGCGACGTGATTTTTTTTTTTCCCGACGCGATGACGACGCCTATACCTAACATAGGATACTCCAACCCCATGTAGGTATATCTTCGCGCCGCGTATCCCGTCCGGAAACGTCGTACCGTCATTGCGTCGAGCCGGAATTCGCTTGTGAATTGCCGATTTCCGCTCATTAACATATTTTTTGAGCGGAAAACGGCGCCATTTTTAAGTTGAAGTAACGATGCGATGGCGAAACTCAGTTACGCTGATCGCATCGGAGCTTCAACCCGGCGTTTCTTGTTTTCTGGTTACAGAAAACAAAAACGCCGGCTCAAAGTCACAGTTTGGCTGGCGGATCACTGGATCCGCCAGCCTAACTGTTCCTGAATCTGGCCCAATGACTACCATTCATACAGGCACGACTTTAAGTTGTGCCGACTTCAAAGTAGTTCCTGCACTACCTTTTTTCTGAAGTCAGATCAAAGTCGGATTCCGTATTAACAGATCCGACTTTGGCATGCAACTTGTACACGACTTGTGCATGAAGGGAAACTCCATTCCAATTTTTTTGAAAAAAAAAAAAAAAACAGCATGGGTTCCCCCTTTATGAGCATACTGGGCCCAAGTCGGATCCACAGTTGTATTACTGTCTTGTTAAAATCGTGGCCGCAAATTGCGGCAAAATCACAGTAAAATCGCGTGACTTTGAAGTCACACAAGTGTGAAAGGGGCCTAAAGTGTTACTAAACCCTGGAACATGCATTCACTATACAGTGCCCCCACCGCTGCCGACAGAGGCAAGGAGCTACGGTGTCCCTGTCTGTCAACATCGAGGCACGAGTAGCATCAGCAGTATCTGGGATAAGAGCGGATGAACTACCATACAGATAAGCCCTACCTTTTAGCTCCTTTGTGAGTGTATTTCCTATGACCGTTTAATACTTTTTAATAAATACTTCATTTACTACGCTCAGAGACACCAGAGAGCAGAAGAAGAGAGCGGTGAAGACGGAAGAAGACCCCCGAAGTCAGGAGAAGACCCCCGGAGAGCGGAGAAGTCGGAAGAAGACCCCCGGAGCTGACTAATAAATGATTTTTAAAACCTGTGTAGTGTGTTTATTTTTTTTGACACTTTTCCTTCAGGTGAATGGGTAGGGGTACGATGTACCCCATATTCTTTCACCTAGGTTGGGATCTGGGGACCCCCTTATTATAGGGGGCTCCCAGATTCCGATAAGCCCCCGCCCGCAGACCCCGACAACCAACGGCCAGGGTTGTCGGGAAGGGGAACATGTCCTCATCAACATGGGGGCAAGGTGCTTTGGGGTGGGGGAGTGCAGGGCCCCCCTGCCTCAAAGCACCCACCCCCCATGTTGTGGGCATGCGACCTGGTACAGCTCAGGAGGGGGGCGCTCGCTCATCCCCGCCCCCTTTTCTGACCGGCTGTCCTGGTGCTCGGATAAGGGTCTGGTATGGATTTTGGGGGGACCCCACACTGTTTTTTCGGTGTGGGGGTTTCCCCTTAAGATCCATACCAGACCGAAGGGCCTGGTATGCTCATGAAGCGGGAACCCATGCCAGTTTTATTTTAAAAAAAAGTTCCTCTTCATGCACAAGTTGTGTACAAGTCGCATGCCAAAGTCGGATCTGTTAATACGGATCCAACTTTAGAAAAAAAGTAGTGCAGGAACTACTTTGAAGTCAGTACGACTTAAAGTTGTGCCAGTATGAATGGTAATCATTGAAGATCATAAAGAATGACTTGTCATACGATCTTGCCGTCCAAAATCGTGGTACAAGTCGTATAAGTGTAAATAAATAATGCAGCTCTCAAGTGATATAAAGTGACAGTCCAAGTGTAAATAAATGTAGGGGAAAGTTGATAGAGCTGATAGAAGACCTCCACCACAGCTTCAGGCAGAGCACACATACATAGTTACATAGTTAGTCAGGTTGAAAAAAGACACAAGTCCATCAAGTTCAACCATACACCACACCACTGTGCTAATAATCTGCTTACCAGATGGTAAAGGCAACAGGCGTTGTAATCATGCATTGCAGGGGGTTAATGGGAAAACCGATATTCCAAACTTGATGGATCGATCAGCATAACATCAAGAAATTCCAAAGTGGAGACAAACTCCCAAGCACATTGATTAAAATATTGGAAATTATTTAGGTTTCACTTACACCATCATGTTGCAGGGAAGAATTGTAAATATGCACCTAAATAAACTGCAGTGCACTACAAAACAAGATATGCATCACTATGCTGTATGCTATGAAAAATGCAGCAAGATCCAAATTTTCATGTCTTGAGATACTGAATTTTGAAGGAGACTATTCTGAATGGACTAGCTAAAGCAATTTTGATGTGTTGCACAGAAACGCATGCTTTTTGACACAGTGTGGTAGCGTGAACAAGTCCTTACTATTTTTGAGATATCTGTATACTAGAGGTTCACTTACCTTTTTGTGAAATGTTTTGAATATTGTTTAGTATTTGTCATGTTTTATTATTAGGGCTTTGGTTTGGTAAAGACCAGATCAGAACCTTTTTTACAACTCCATATACAGTAGGTAGATACAAATTCTGTACTAGGATTTTTTTTTACCACTTTTATGAATTTCTCTGTTAATTTATTTTTTTTTTTTACATTACATTTGATGACTTTTTGTATGTAATTTAACAAGAAAGAGTCAAATATTAGATTAACAGTCAGTACATCTGAAAACAAATGACAATAAACCTACACAGGTGAACAGTATCAAGGCTTGCTCATCCTATTAAAGGCAGAACACTTTGTCCTTGGCCTGTGTTGAGTATAAAGCATACACTGTATAACAGACAGACACCAGATGCCTAATACTCTAGTTCTTGCTGTAGATGCAGCTAACAGATTGTTTATTGCTCAAATAATGGGCACATTATCTCAGTGTAATGCACATAATATTATGAATGCCTAAATTTACAATCCATGACTCTAAAAAATAATTATAAATATGTCTAAAATATTGTACTGAAACATGAAATATGATTATACAAGTATATATAATATTTGTTTTCATCAGATATACATATGCATGTACTTTTATTATGTCTCTTACATTCAATATTTTCCCATTTCCATATCAA
Organism: Rana kukunoris; assembly: GCA_029574335.1. Classification (NCBI taxonomy): domain Eukaryota; kingdom Metazoa; phylum Chordata; class Amphibia; order Anura; family Ranidae; genus Rana; species Rana kukunoris. The sequence goes on from JAJQKJ010000190.1 coordinate 59,589, forward strand.
TAACTGTTGCAGTTAATGTAGATACAGTATATGTGACATATTTCTATCTTCTAGTTTAGTGAAACAGTCGACAAGTCTTTTTAAGGCTTATCTAAATCCAAAAACAAGAATCTGATATATTGTAGCTTACCAGTCCTTAGAAGCAGTTCATTTATTTTTCACCAGGTAATCTTGTGTAATACTTTCTGCTCCTGCTCTTTCATATCTACACTCATTTATATATTGTATCTATGATAAGGTGACCAGATTTTTAAAATGAAATCCGGGGACATTTTTGTTTACCAGTAATGGCGGCAATCAGTGACTTTCTGCCCGTCACCGCCCACCTTACAGCTTGTCAAGTCTCACTCTCCGGGCCCCGGCTACTACTGGGTGGGGAGCAGAGGAAGATCACTCCACCAGGAAAGGCAAGGAGAAAAGCAGGCAGGTGGCTGACCGGGACTTGAACCAAGGCAGGAGAACATGCAAGCGGAGCTGAATGGGCATGCCCCCCGCACCCGAAACTGAAGAAATATTCCCTCCGCTCCGACCAGCCCCCTCATGATCATCAGAAAGGGGCACAGATAATGAAAAAAAAATATGTAATTCTGATCTTTTTTAAATTAATTCTGGGTCACTGACTGCTTTTGAAATTGCCCCAGCCCCTGTTCAAATCCAATCTCCAGGGGACACATCCAGGGACAGACTTGGTGTGTCCTCAATCTGGGGACTGTCCCCAGAAATCGGGGATGTCTGGTCATCCTAATCTATCTAATGAGGGTAGCCACCACATAATTGCCACCACATAATACAGCCACCACATCTAATAACTGGTAAACTGCTATATACAGTGGGGATCGAAAGTTTGGGCACCCCAGGTAAAAATTAGTATTAATGTGCATAACGAAGCCAAGGAAAGATGGAAAAAATCTCCAAAAGGGCAAAATTACAGATTAGACATTCTTATAATATGTCAAAAAAAAGTTAGATTGTATTTCAATCATTTACACTTTGAAAATTACAGAAAACAAAAAAATGGCATCTGCAAAAGTTTGGGCACCCTGCAGAGTTAATATCTTGTACTGCCCCCTTTGGCAAGTATCACAGCTTGTAAACGCTTTTTGTAGCCAGCCAAGAGTCTTTCAATTCTTGTTTGAGGTATCTTTGCCCATTCTTCCTTACAAAAGTCTTCCAGTTCTTTGAGATTTCTGGGCTGTCTTTCACGCACTGCTCTTTTAAGGTCTATCCATAGATTTTCAATTATGTTGATGTCAGGAGATTGTGAAGGCCATGACAAAACCTTCAGTTTACACCTCTTAATGATTTTGAGGTATGGGTTTAGGATCATATCCATTTGTAGAAGCCATCCTCTCTTTAACTTCAGCTTTTTCACAGATGGCATCAAGTTACCATACAAAATTTGCTTAAAATTTTATTGAATCCATTTTTCCTTCTACTCGTGAAATGTCCCTGTGCCACTGGCTGCAATACAACTCCAAAGCATGATTGATCCACCCCATGCTTAACAGTTGAACAGAGGTTCTTTTCATTAAATTCTGTGCCCTTTCTTCTCCAAACGTACCTTTGCTCATTCCGGCCAAAAAGTTATATTTTAACCTCATCTGTCCACAGAACTTATTTCCAAAATGCATTCAGGCTTGTCTGTGGTGAGGACGTAGGAAGAGGTTTTCTTCTAATGACTCTTCCATGAAGACCATATTGTACAAGTATCTCTTTATAGTGGAATAGTGTTCCACAACTCCAGTGTCTGCCCAGATCTTTCTGGAGGGGATTCGTGCGTCAAACATGGGTTTTGAATTGCTTTTCTCACAATCCCGCGAGCTGTTATGTTGTTATTTTTTTTGGTCTTCCAGATCTTGCTTTAACTTCCACTGTTCCTGATGACTGCCGTTTCTTAATTACATTCCGAACAGAGGATATTGACATCTGAAAATGCTTTGCTATCTTCTTATAGCCTTCTTCAGCTTTGTGAGCGTCAACTATTTTCAGTTTCAGTTTTCTAGACAACTGCTTAGAAGAACCCATGGTGCTGATTGTTGGGGCAAGGTCAGATGAGTCTGGGCATTTAAAACCTTTGAGATTGACATCATCTGGTCTTCCCAGACAATGATTGAGAACAATCCATGACACTGGCAGGTCTCAGCTTTGCAAAGGGGGCAGTGCATGCTATAAATTCTGCAGGGTGCCCAAATTTTTGCAGACGCCATTTTTTTGTTTTCTGTAATTTGAAAGTGTAAATGATGAAATAAAATCTAACTTTTTTTGACATATTATAAGAATGTCTAATCTGTAATTTGATGCATTTTGGAGATTTTTCCATCTTTTCCTAACTTTGTTATGCACATTAATACAAATATTTACCTGGGGTACCCAAATTTCGATCCCCACTGTATATATACACATGTATACACTGAGCAAAATTATAAATGCAACACTTTTGTGTTTGCCCCTATTTATCACGAGTTGAACTCAAAGATCTACAACTTTTTCTATGTACAAAAAAAGGCCTATTTCTCTTAAATACTGTTCACAAATCTGTCTAAGGGCCCTTTCACACGTACGGACCGTATGTCTGTATTTCATCCATCCGTTTTTGGATGAAATACGGACATACATGTATCCCTATGGGATAGCGAGTGTCAGCGGATGAACATCCGCTTACACCTGTAATTGTCCGTCTCCGCAAACATCCGCTTTTGCGGACGGAAGAAAACCCTATTTTTTCTTCCGTCTGTGGATCGGATTGGAAGAACACGGACACATGGTCCGTGTTCATCCGATTCCCCATAGGGGAGAGCGGAGAGAAAAACAGGGCGGTCCCTGCACAGTGTGCGGGGACCTCCCTGTCAGCCGACAGCTCAGCGGGGATTTACGGAGCGATCCCCGCTGAGCAAACGGACACACGGAGGCTGATCAATACTGATCCGCCCGGTGTGAAAGGGCCCTAAATGTGCACTTCTCCTTTGCCAAGATAATCTGTCCACCTCACAGGTGTGGCATATCAATATGCTGATTATACAGCATGATTATTGCACAGGTACTGTATACCTTTGGCTGACCACAATAAAAGGCCACTCTAAAATGTGCAGTTTTACTGTATGGGGGTGGCATGGGCGGGGTCTGAAAACCAGTCAGTATGTGTGGTGTGACCACAAAGTGCACATCTCCTTTGCATAGAGTTGATCAGGGTTGTTGATTGTGGCCTGTGGAATGTTGGTCCATTCCTCTTCAATGGCTGTGCGAAGTTGCTGGATATTGGCGGGAACTGGAACACTCTGTCGTATAGGCCAATCCAGAGCATTCCAAACATGCTCAATTGGTGACATGTCCAGTGAGTATGCTGGCCATGCAAGAACTGGGATGTTTTTAGCTTCCAGGAATTGTATACAGATCCTTGCAACATGGTCTGTGCATTATCATGCTGCAACATGAGGTGATGGTCGTGGATGAATGGCACAACAATGGGCCTTAGACTCTTGTCACCGTATCTCTGTGTATTCAAAATGGCATCAATAAAATGCACCTGTGTTCATTGTCCATAGCATATGCCATGCCAATACCATAACCCCATTGCCACCATGGGCCACTCGATCCACAACATTGACATCAGCAAACCACTCACCCACACAATGCCATAAACGCTGTCTGCCATCTGCCCTGTACAGTGAAAACCAGGATTCATCTCTCCAAAGTGCTGGATGCCATCGAATGAGAGCATTTGTCCACTCAAGCCGGTTATGACGACAAACTGCAGTCAGCTCGAGACTTCGATGAGGACGACGAACATGCAAAGGAGACACAAAAATCAGCGCTCATGGCCCTCAGCACATTCACTATAAACCAAAAAAGTGTGTAAAATCAGTCCATTTATTAATGGGTCCACTCCCAACGGGATATATATCAAAATTTTAAATACTATTAAACGTCCATGTGTGTAGAAAAATACATACATATGATGCAATACAGTCAGCAATAGAATACCATAGAGCGTGAAGGGTTAAGGTTTCCAAGACTCAGAGAGAGCAGCTCTTCAATCAGAAGAAAACACAGTACCTTAAGGCTAGCAGTTTGTAATCGATGGTTAAGGAGACCAGAATCTCGGAAACAAACTGCGCTGGCCGGGGCTTGACACACGGCTTGAAGCTCTCAGAGGAAGGGGAAGAACCTTGAGCGCAACAAGCGCTGGCTGGAGCCGTAGCGCGGCTGAGAGGGGACCACACTCGTACACTGTCTCTGTGCCTCTATGGGGATGACGTCACACGTCTGCAACGTCAGCTGCCGTTCGAGGAGATAGGCGAAGCTGTGAATCAGTCTATGTCGTGGGTCTAGTGTTGGCACTGCAGTGTTACTGCTGCACTCTGGTGGAATAAGTGAAATAAGACACCCAACATTGGGTCCTTCATATGCTCAGATGGAAATACTCAAAGAGTGTTAAAAAAAATGTGTTAAATAAAATCCTCATGGACCAAACTGTCTGTTATTTGAGACATGTGTCTGTGTCTCTGCCTGCCTCTAACCAGACAGTGCCTCACCTGACCCACTTGTGGCTTACTGTGCCGCCATGTCTGCAGTGATATCTGCTCCTGCCAGCCAAACTTTCCCCCTCCCCATCTACCTCCTGCACTCAGCACCTCCATCCACTCAGTGTGCTACAGGTGGGTCACAGAGGTGGAGCCTTCATCTTGCTTTGGGCTTTGGCTGACTGCAGGAGGCATACAGAGGTGGGGTTTCCGGTAGAGCCGCCATATTTACCTGCTGCTCTCTTGAAAACTGTGTGGATATTGCGCTGGGAGACTTGGATATTAAGTGTTTGGGGTATTGTGTATGTCAGGAATTCAACAAAGGGTTCTCACTCTCCCATACACCATCAACATATACGGTACTCACCCCCCCATCTTACATTATCCACATATACAGTTCTCACGCCCCCCCCATACACCATCCATACATACAGCCCCCACACCATCAATCCTAATTTCTACATACACTGCATATATCATTTAAAGAAAATATGCATATTGTTGCAGAGCAATTCAGCTGCCTGTATAATGAATGACTCTTGCAATCTTTAAAGGCACAATGGATTTTTATCCTCAGGCAAATCTGCACAGCAGGGAGGCCTGACTTAGATGTGTAAGACAATATCCTACAACTAGCTGAGCAAGGACTGCCCCATGATTAGGGATTGGTCCAAGGCATTTGGGAGGGAGTTTTGAATGAGAGTTGAGTGAGTGGCTGGAACTCAGAGCTCTCTCTGTTCTCTCGGGCCCTTGGTGAGTAAGATCTCATGGAAACCTGAGCGGTAATTGGGGCCTAGCCATGCGGTTAAGGCCTAGCTCTTTCTCATTACTTCTTGATGTCAGCACATGTCCATAATTAGAGCTCTATGCTCATTGCTGACCAGCTGATCTTACAGAAGTGTTAAGTATCTTTGAATTTCTCTTGTATATTTACAGTATATATATCTATATATATATATATTATATTATGTATTGTGATGTTTAATGTGTGACGTTGTGCTATCCCGATTTCTTGGGAATAAACAGAGATGTTCAATTTAACTGGCAGCAGTG